>JACEIK010002733.1:31479-47398 GCA_018107945.1 Datura stramonium | reverse complement strand
CATTGAGTAGTTCCTCAAATTCATTGTAAACCTACAAAACAAGAACTAATCATGTTGCTTAGTGTATATATTCACATTTACATAAAATCACATGAGAATGCATATAAATTAATAGATAAACAAGGCAAAACTAAGTTATAATGTATCACTTGGGCATGCTATTTTTCCCCCGATCAGTTGTCATGAGGCCTACATTCTTTTTATGGATTTTTAATTCACAAATGAGTTTTATGGAATTTGGAATAACTTGTCAAAAGTCATACTTTTCAATCAATTGTGAGAATAGCTAGACTCCTTGGAATTGTGATGCCTTGCGTAGTAAGGTTATTGTTTGTTTTTTTATATGCATTTCATCTAGAACTTTCCCTGAATGTGATTAAAGGTGAAATCCTAGAGGTGGCTACGCTTGAAAAATAACTTTAGGCCCTTTTTGGATAGTCACATCACCAAAAAAAAGCCCTCCTGTAACATTGATCTTAGTTAACCATTTTTTAGCCTTAAAACCTTTTTCTTGAAAACCTTGCTTCACAACTTTTCCCTTCTTGAATACTCTAATTTGGCACCCATTCCTCCCTAATTTCTGATTAACTAATAATAAAATAGACGCTAAAAGCCCAAGATTTATGGGAGAATAAAAATAATAAAATGTTGATATAGGCAAGAGCGTATATTTGGAGGTGTGTGCATAAAAGGGAAAAAAAGGAATGAGCTTCAATGTGAGGTAGCACCTAATGTTTAATGTAATAACAATGGTTGTTTGAACCCATTTAACCAAATGAAGGAAGAAAAGAATTGTGTGGTGCTATCTCTTGTGTAGTGGATGCTTAAGGTAGAAATCAAGGTGTTTACAAGGGTGGCTTTTTAAGAAAACTTGGATTGTGAAAAGTGAGAGATAAGGTGGAGTTGACTCTATGTTATGAGCGGGATGTTTGGTTTGTGTCACAAGAGCATTAGGGAGGTTCTCGTCATTTAAACTAAATGATGTCCTACCTTTACCCCTAACTTACATTATGACCCACGAGTCCTTAGTAATTCCAAGCTTTGCAACTCTACATTAGTGGCGATTTATATGAAGGACAAGCTATGGTTCAATATGTCTACAATTGAATATCTTTGAGAGAGTGAGAGTTTCTATATCATCTTATAATTCCTATTGTATGAATCTCATAATTGCCAGTTGGATTCTCTCTTTCGGTGAGTGGAATTACATCCTTCGAGTGAATGTTAAAATCTTGATCTCAATTGAGAGGTGCGAATGTGATATGTTATAGAGTGAAATTCTAGGAAATCCTTGAATTTTGATGTCAATGACTTGAGATTCTTGTTGATATTTCTTTAGATGAAAATTTTCCCTGATATGGATTAAAAATGTAAAGTCTCTTGAGAAGAAAAGCTTTTAAAATGATGATCTTTGTCGAGTACTTGTAGTGGTACCAATTGAAATTAGTGTACTTGTTTGAGTCTTTTTATTTTTTTGTCCTTTTGTGATTTTGGGGTTATTTTGAGTCTTAGTGATCCTTTGTGCAGTTGTCATGATGTGATAAGATTAAGTCAATTCTATTTGTGAGTGAATGCTTTTCTTGAGGACAAGCAATGGTTTAAGTTTGGGGGTTTGATGAGTTGGTAATTTACTTACTCACTTGGCTCTTAGCATGAGTTATTGTTTTGTTTTAACGCAATTTAGAAGGGTTTTATGTTTTTTCTTCTATTTTGTGCAGGCATTTAGTTGAAAAAAATATGATAAAGGAATTGGACTTGACAAAATCCGTCGGAGGAAAAATAGGTGACATGCTTACCACAAGTCAGTACCTGCGCCTCACAAGTACCATGCAGGAGGAACTTAGAGTGTAGCCCAAATCTAAGGCTATCCATGCACTAATTCAATCTAAGGCTCTTAATTAATACCTATCAAATCGATGTCTCATCAAATGCACACCCTTAGTCTCTCATCTTGCTAGAAATAATCGGTTTTCCCTATTTTGATTTTGCAGTTTTATTTGATACTAGTTCAAAGTAATTCCTAAAAATTTATTTTACGTTTAGACATGAAACATGTTTGTGTAAGCTAATTTATAATACTTAATGAATCTAACCTCCAATCCTTGTGGGATATGACCTCAACTCTTTATTGAGTACTTATTTTGGAAACGACCCTTGCCACCTCCCTAATAGGAGAATATTTTTTGGACATTATAAAAAATGACGCCGTTGCCGGAGATTGAAATTCAATAGTCATTTGTTGTTTGTTGATTCACATTTGTATTGAGTCTTGTTTTTTGTTTAATTTTGTTTGGTTGTCTTGGTATGTGAGTATGGAATCATGGAATAAAATGGGGGTTGATGGTGGTAACCCATATCTTGATGACCCATGTCTATATTGTGGAGGACCCCATTTTTGGCAAGATTGTGAGTATACCCCCAGAAGAGAGATGAGTGCAACTTCTCACTCTAACGATGGGTATAATTGCACTTTATGTGGTGGTCATAGTGGACATTGAGGTGATTGTCCTAATTATTTCACTTCTCGATACAACTGAAATAAAAAAAATGCTAGCTATGCTTTTGAGTTTGACAGGAACAATGATATGGAATGTAAATGACAAAACACTACATATGACCTTATGGAATTCATGCTCCAAACTTTTTGGAGCACGAGTCTAACTTGGAGAAGGATGTCGACTCCTCAATGCCCATTGAATTGTCTACCTCTCATGAAATAATGATTGAAGAGGAGATTTCGAGCTTTGTCAAAACCCAAGTGGCCGGATTGGCACCCACACTAATTCCCTCGGGGGGTGAACCAACGTGTCCCAACTTGACAATCCAATTTCAACATCCATATTATTTAACAACCATTTATCAAATAAAATAGCGGAAGTCTTATAAAAACTGAAAGAATGACTGGCAACATCTTTACTTCTACCCAAGAACTGAAAGTCATCGTATGGAGGACATCTACCTAATTATAGTCTAAGAAGAATAACAGAAAAATATATAAGTCCATGTCCGAAACAAAAGACATTTCTTCCAAAGGAGTTGCACCATCTCTAAGAAATAATCTCACCCTCGATTGGCTCGCAGCTGCTTCTACAAGTGTGGGTGAGAGGAATTTCCTGGATCGCAGTACGCACTCAAAAAAGAAGTGTAGGAGCAGCATCAATACGACACATTGTACTGGTAGGCATCATTAACCGACCTTAAAGAATAATGCATATGCAAGTGAAATAGTAGCATACATTCACCAATACAGTTAATAATTGCATAACTCTAAACTACCATCATTCAGAATAATATCTACGCTTGCCTGTTCACTAGATTAGGCCCCATCGCAGTGGAAAGGTGATCGTAGCTACGGTCTCACTGCAGTGAAAAGAGTTCCGCTGTAGTGGTACTGCGAAGGCAATAGCTCAACCAAACAGTCAACCTTAAGCTCCACACTTAGCTATTTTCTCAGTCAATCCAGTAGTTCAAAATGAAAACGCGTATAGTTAAAACATTACAATCAACTCATCAACTTGTCACATTGAATGGACACGTGAACTCTCAACACTTAATTCACCAACTATCCACAGATTCACATATAGTTTGTAAATATTTAGCAATTCATAATAAATACATCAACATTTAAGTCACAAATAACTATTGATTCAAGAATCACAACCTCTCATGATTCTCATATCTTCGAACCAATTCTTACTCCTTAGTTTTCCCTTGATACCATGCCATCACTGATGTGCCAGACACGCACCTCCATCACATCACAATACACTCACACTGAAGATCATTGTATTCATATGCCAGAGGGTCTTATTTATGCCCTTCCAATCATGACCTGTAGGGGACTCTAGAAATTCATGTATTGTACACCCAGTCATATGAACCTGTCAATCATACATGTCGGTGCACTCTCACCTATACAGCCATCCATATGAACTCTTCATATCATACCTGTTTCTGTACTCCTACCACTTGTGGGCCTTCATCACATCTTTTCTTTCACTCTCACTGGTTATCCTTCCTCGAGCTATCACTTCATCAAATCAAGTGACAATCACAAAGACATAACACTCTATAACTTTCATATCATACACACAATGTACAAATAACAACATCATGCCAAATTTCACTTCACCAAATTCAATCAACATGGTATTATTAACAACAATAAGTTTTTGAATACCAATCAAGCACGTTATCATTTCATACACATACACACCATTATATAGGTTCTAACTCCTTATAAAACCGTAACCTGCCTCGATTGATGGAAGGAAGAATTTTTCTACTCCGCAAGAGCCTTGCCTTTTCGTAACGCCTCTGAACATTCGAAATCTAATTACAACAAAAGAAGTCATATACAATCATCTAACACTTCACTCGGCCTAGAATTTTGATTCTACCCATTCTCCCCTAAATTATGATAAACAAAATATCTCAAGAATCAATTCATCAAGTTCTATCCCCTACATAGATAATTTCTACCTATTCCATGAAGTATCTACTCCTAAACCCTTTTATTAGGCAGTTACCACGGTAGAAGTCTCAATTTTGTCAATACCAGGGTCTCAAATTACCCCAAAATCAACATACTAACTTTCACATTCCCCTAAGATGTGTTCATTCCCCACAATTAAGCATAGGAGTCAATACCCTATCATTCTCATAGCCCTGACCATATTTTTTAGGGTTCTAAGCTAGGAATCACCATTAAAGACTATTCTTTAATTCTAGGGTGTTATAGGATCGAATAAGAAAAGGAATTAGCTAGAAATCTTACCTTGGGAATGGGAAACAGGTTTTCTCTTCGAAAATCACCCTTCTACTCTCAATGTTTGTTCCTTAGAGTAATGGGGTGGAATACCCTGAAATTCTAACTTAAACTATCTTACTGCCTCCAGTCGTCCACTACAGTAGTCGCATTTCTACTACAGCAGACCCTCTATGGCAGCTAGGACCCCGCTAAAGCAGACCCACAGGTAAATCTTCCTTCTCATTGTGGCGGGCCTCTGACCATCATGACGGTCTCACTGCAGTAGTTTCCTCCATGTTGCAACGGCCCTCCATTAACCATTAGCTCACATTTTACTGTAGTTATTCCATTCCTCAATCCCAAGCTCAACTATTACTCACCCAACACTATTCCCCATGTACCTAGGTGAAAATAGGGTGTTCTAGACTTATTTCTCCATAATGATGGATGGCTCATTACAAGATTAAATAATGAGACAAAATATATTTGTGACCACAATGAATATTGTGGAATTGAACAAAGCAAAAATTCAAAGAAGAAATTTCTAGTTCTCAGAAAGAAGAGGTTGAGGAGATATTGAGAAGCATAATGGGAAGGAGTGAAAAATGGGGCCAAGTCCCAAACTGACTGGTCAAAAAAAGTTCAACATGATGATGAGGAAGTTATCTAAAATATAGATTTTTCCATGGGAGGATTTTTACAAGCCTTACAAAATTCACATCATGAAGTAGAACTTGACCAGATGGAAATTGTGAGAGATGATGGGCTATCAAAGCAAGATCAACCACTTGAAGTATATGGGGATCACCGTGAAGTCACTTCACGGCTAACAAAAGACTTACTAAACATGCATGTCTACCAAAGTCAAGGAGTGGAGCTATTAGAAATTGCTACCCGGGAATTGAATGCCAGATTAAACAATGGTATGATTGAGGCATGCAATGCTCAACATCAATTGGTAATAGGTGGTATCTTTGAGTCACCTCCCAATGAAGAAAAGGTCAAGATGGACTTTGAAGAGGTAAGAGCGATTTTCTAACTAACTAACCCAATAATAATGTATGATGCTGAAATTGAAAAAGTGACACTAGAGTTCTAAAGAAAAGTTCATCAAATAATTTTTGAGGACTCTAGTGCATTTGAGAGGGATGATGTTAAGAAGGAAGCATTCTTTAAAATGGAGCGACTTAAATCGCATTCCGATCATTTTTCAACATTGTACTTGGTTGATAATATGGAAATTGAGGCAACCAAGTCTATTGAGGATTTTGAAAAGAAAGACCAAAGTAACTTAATCTTAAAGTTGGTCATGCCAACAAGGGAAAATCACATCCCTCCTTCAAGGGCCAAGAAGTGTAAGATGGGACATTGATTGGTTTTTGCCTCTATTTTTACACCATCACCCCTCGAGCATACTAGAAAATTGGAAAAGAAATTAGGGGTGCAATTCATAATTTCAACTTTGGGTTCCTAACTTATGCATTCATGTATTTCAAATCAGTCCTCCTAAACATTCTTACAGCCAGAGGAACACAACTAACATGCCTCCATAGACTAGGATGCAGACTAGAAATGGTCCCCACACTCTAGTTCAGGGATCTAGAGTTGGATCCAAGGATGGGCCAACCACTAGTGGAAGGATTCCTGAGACACCTGTTCCTAAGTCCCCTAGTTTGGGTACTTCAGAGGTAGATTTCAAAGGGGCAATTCATATTCTCACTCAGTTCGTGGCTACCCAGTCAGGTCGTTAGAACTAAGCACCATCTAGCATTAGTTCTCATGATTCAGGAGCATCGAGGTTAGAGCTCCTGAGGATGAATCCTCTAGTATTTATAGGCTCTAAGGTTGATGAGGACCCTCAGAACTTTATTGATGAAATATGGAAGATTCAAAAATCAATGCATGTCACGGAAACAGAGGGAGTTAAGTTTGATTCTTATCAACTCAAGGATGCGGCTTACGTGTGGTATGACCAGTGGGAGCAAGGTGAGGTGATAGTGCAGCACCAGCCACTTGGGATAGTTTTGAGGAAGCCTTCCCGAACCACTTCTTCCCCCAGGAGCTGAGAGAGGCAAAGGCAGAGGAGTTTGTTAACTTGAGGTAAGGTACAATGAGTGTGAAGGAGTATGGCCTTAAGTTTATCCAACTATCCAGACATTCTCCAAAGATGGTACCAGATACGAGGGCAAGAATGAGGGAATTCGTGTTTGGATTGAGCAAGCACATAAGAAGTAATGCAAGGTCTCTCTATTGATCAATGATATAGATATTCCTAGACTTATGGTATATGCCCAGTAGTTAGAGAAAGATAAGAAGAATGATAGAGAGGAGCACCAGAGCAAGAGAGCTAAGTTATCAGGTAATGAGGCTCCATAATAGAAGAACGGGAATGGAAATAGGTCCTTCAGGAAGAGGTACTCCAGACTTGTACAGTAAACTAACGCTCCAGCTTCAGGTAACAAGAGTTATAAGAGGTCTCAAAAATAGGGACCTCCTTGACACCCACCTTGTGGCAAGTGTCATAAGGTGCACTTAGCTGAGCATAGTTTGGGCAACGATGGATGTTATGGATGTGGCCAGTAGGGCCATTATTTCAGATATTGTCCATCCCGATAGGATAATGGGTAGCAAAGCTCGGTCTACTCCCTCTGCTGGCAAATTTTCCTAGAAGGGCACTACTTCAGGGACAAGTGGAGGTCAAAACCGTCTGTATCCTATGTCTAGTCGCTAGAATCAAGAAAACTCTCCAGATGTTGTCATTGGTATGTTAAAAGTCTTATTTATTAATGTGTATTCTTTACTTGATCCAGGTACCACTCTATCTATTGTTACTATTTATGTAGCAGTTAAGTTCAGGATTTCCTCAGAACAACTCTTAGAGCCTTTTAATGTTTCTACTTCGGTCGGTGAGTCAGTCTTAACCATGAGAATCTACAGAAATTGTACCATTTTAGTCCATCATAAAGACACCACAACTGACTTAGTAGAGTTAGACATGGTGGATTTTGATGTCATTCTAGGCATGGATTAGTTGTATTCCTGTTATGCCACAGTTAATTGTAGGATCCGAGTAAGTTCTAAATTCCAGATTAGCTAGTCTTAGTTTAGGAAGATAGTCATGTTATGCCTAAGGGTCATTTCTTTCATACCTTAAGTTCAGGAAGTTAATCTCTAAGGGGTGTGTCTATCATTTAGTAAGAGTTAGAGACTCTAACATTGAGACACCCTCCCTTCAGTCAGTTACAGTTGTGAATGAGTTTCCAGAGGTCTTTCCAAATGATCTTTCTGGAGTCCCTCCAAATAGGAAAATAGATTTCAGAATAGATGTTCTTCCTAACACTCAACCTATCTCTATTAATCCATATAGAATGGGTCCAACCGAGTTAAACGTGTCAAAAGAACACTTAAAATATCTTCTAGATAAAGGTTTCATTTTCCCGAGTGTTTCACCATGAGGCGCTCAAGTTCTCTTTGTGTGAAATAAATATGGTACTCATAGGATGTGTATTAATTACCGTCAGTAGAAAAAATTCACTACCAAGAATAACTATCACCTTCCTAGAATCGATGACTTGTTCGACCAGCTTCAGGGTGCCACTTATTTCTCAAAAATAGACCTTAGATTAGGTGATAATCAGCTGAAGGTTAGAGAAAGTGATTTCCAAAATATCCTTTAGGACCCGTTATGGTCATTTTGACTTTGTGGTCATGTCTCTTGATTTGACTAGTGCTCCTGCAACATTTATGGACCTCATGAACAGAGTGTTTAAACAGTATTTAGATATGTTTGTTATTGTATTCATGTTATTCCCCAAAAGCCCTAACATCAGACCCAGGAGTTGAAACAAAGAAAACATGATTTTCTACACCAGGTTACAGAACGAGTAGTCTTGTGACCCATCAGGATGACCACGAGTGGTTAAGTGACTCATGATGAGGAGCTTTGACTTGTTAGGAAATGTTCAAGTTGTGGTGACCACGGATGTGACCATGAGTCATGGTCAGCCCCAAAAGCCATTAGGTTACCCATGGTCAAGGGCAGTTGAAGGATGAAGGAAGAGCCGGCAGTGTACCCCACGACTGGATACCACGAGTCATGGTCAATTCCATGATTCGTTAGGTGGGTCGTGGTCAACAATTGGTTAAGGACTTAATGTTTTGAGCAGTGTAGGTAACGAGAGGTGACAACGAGTCATGGTCACCAACGACAAATCTCTAGGTCCCTCATGGGGAACCTTTGAGGAAAAATTGGAAGTGTACGTAACAACTCCAAACCACGAGTCATGGTCCATGGCAACGAATCGTTCAGTCCCTCGTTGGGACTGGCAGTCTGTTTCTCTCTGCAAATTTAGTAAGGGATTTTCTATAATTCTTATGATCCTAAGGCCTAAACTATGTCATTTTACGCTATGAATAGTTAGTTTTAAGAGGGGTAAGTTCATTCTAAGCTATTCCTATTCATGCATGAAAGTGTAGAAGTCTAGAGAGGTGATCAAGCTCAATTTCTTCCAAGTTCTTCTCAATTCTTCCTTGGGCAATCAGAGGAGTTATTGAATCAAATTCTCTCATGTATATAAGGTTATGAATGGGTGAATTTGTCCACACCCATGCCCAATCCCTCTCTAATTCATGAAAATCTATATGTTGATCCTATGGGATTTTAACCCAATGCATGAATTTCCTAAGTCTCTACCATGGGTATGATCTAGCATGTTTCTATTATTGAATTATTATTCATGGGCAAGTTTTAAGATATTTTCAATTATAATCATATTTTCAAGTTTTATAAATTTTGATGCCCAACCATGAAAGTTCATGAAAATTTAGATCTATGATGTATGTTCAATTGAGATGAGATATTTATTATGAAAAGCATGTTTTCAAGTTACCCATGTCTATAATCATGTTTTCAAGTGAATTAAGTATTTTCAAGCATGTTTAAGTATTGGGAAAGCCCATATGTTCAATTATGATTTATGATTTCATGAATTAGCTTACCACGTGATTTTGGAGTCAAGACTCCCAATTACATTCAACTTGTGGTATGGTTTGAGTCAAGGCTCCTCATATATAATTCCAGATTTTATATGTATATGATTATTCAACTTCATCACTAGACAATGGTCAGCTTCGTTGAAAAATGATGGAGAGCATATGCATGTTTTTGGGAGTAGTGTCTAGCACCAAGTAGGCTAAGGGTCAATCAACCCTATGCCTCAGAACTACGAGCCAACGTAGGTATAATTAGATTATTTGGGATCTCCTTTGGAGTTTTCCCCTGCCCAAGGGGCCTTCGGCTTGATATCAATATCATGGTAGCATATTTAGCCCTGGTAAGACTTTAGACGCCTCTGCCCACTTGACTGTGATAGTCGGGACCACGTAAGCTCTATCATGGTAATGTCGGTTATATGACGAGTCTCCCATTATTCCCCATGATTTCAGCTATGCATGTTTATCATTCATGATATATATATATATATATACACACACATATGTTCTAAAGAAGGTTTAACCCAAATGTTCAGTTTTACTTATGATTATCAGATTTCATCTTTGGGTCAATCGATTCAGTTATGATGTTCAGTTATGTTCAGATCATAATTTCAGAAAATAGCATGCAAACCCTACTCTCAGATTCTTTTCTTGATTATGTTTTATATTATGCATGTTGTAATGATTTTACTTACGTAAGAGGTTTTACTACTTTGCATACTCGGTACATTCCATGTACTAACCACATACTCTATGTTCTATCATTTTATGATACAGGCTCCGATCCTCAGACTCAGACCCGTCACTAGCTAGCTTTCAGAGTTAGCATCCAGTCTCTATTGGTGAGTCCTCATCTATCGGGGGCCCCTTTCTACGTATTTTCAGTTTCAGACTTTGAGAGTTAGTTGGGGTTTTGTGCCATCAACTCATCAGACATAGAGGCTTTTCAGACATAGATTATAATCAGCTTCAGATTCGCACTTGTATTCTGATGATGTGTTATGTTTAGACTTCCTCTATGTTTATCATGATTGATCTTCTGCTTTTATTGATTGAGTTAGATGTATGTTCATGCCATGGGTTGAATTAGAGTCTCTGGGGGCTCCTTGTCCCGTGTCTCAATCCGGGCCTATGTTCGGGTCGTGATAATTCATTAAAGATATCTTGGTTTACTCCAAAAGTAAGGAGGAACATGTAAATCATATTAGAATAGTCCTTTAGGCGCTAAAGGGTCGTGAGTTATTCGCCAAGTTTTCTAAGTGTGAATTTTTGTTGAATTTAGTGGCTTTCCTAGGCCATATAGTCTCTGACACAGGTATTCAAGTTGACTCTCATAAGATTGAGGCTGTACAGAGTTGGCCCAGACCCACAACCCCGACTAACATCAAAAGTTTCTTGGATTTTGCTGGCTACTACAGGAGGTTTGTAGAAGGATTTTTCAACTATTGCTACTCCATTGACTAAGTTGACTCATAACAAGGTTAAATTTCAATGATCTAAATCTGGTGAGAAAATCTTTCAGGAATTGAAGACTCGTTTGACTACTACTCGAGTATTGACCCCACCAGAGGGTACGGATGTTTTTGTGGTGTATTTTGATGCCATCCCGATTGGGCATCAATTGTGTATTGATGTAGAATGGTAAAGTTATAGCGCATGCTTCCAGACAACTTAAGGTCCATGAGAAGAATTATTTGACTCATAACATCGAGTTGGTAGCGGTAATGTTTGCATTAAAGATTTGGAGCCATTATCTCTATGGTGCACATGTTGATGTGTTCATGGACCACAATAGCCTTCTGTGTATGTTCAGCTAGAAGGAGTTGAATCTCAGACAGAAGAGGTGGCTTGAGTGCTCATGAATTATGACATGAGTATTCTCTACCATCCAGGTAAAGCAAATATAGTTGTTGATGCTCTTAGCAGGCTATCTATAGGAAGTACAGCTCATGAAGAGGAAGAGAATAGGGAACTGGCTAAGGATGTGCATAGACTCCCACGATTGGGAGTTCATCTTCTAGACTCCTAAGAGGGTAGTATGCTTGTTCAAAATAGAGTCGAGGCATCTCTAGTGGTAGAAGTTAAGGAAAAATAGGACAGAGATCCCCTCTTACTTCAGTTAAAGTAAAATGTTCACAAGTAGAAAGTGTTGGTCAACGCACAAAGGGGAGATAGTGTATTAAGGTATCAAGGCAGGTTATGAGTTATAGACATAGATGGTCTCAGAGATAGAATCATGGCAGAAGCACAGAGCTCCAGGTATTCAATTCATCCAGGTTCCACAAAAATATACCATGACTTGAGGAAAGTCTATTGGTGGAATGGTATGAAGAGGGACAATGCAGACTTTGTGGCTAGATGCCTGAACTGTCAATAGGTTAAGGTCGAGCATCAAAGGCCATGTGGTGGGGATCAAAATATAGAAATCCCTGAATGGAAGTGGGAAATGGCCAATATGAACATTATAATCAGCCTACCAAAGTAATATAGGCAACATAACTCTATTTGGGTGATTGTAGATCGAATGACCAAGTCATCTCATATAACTATGGACTTCGCCGAGGACTATGCTAGATTATACATTCATGAGATAGTCAGACTTCATGGAGTTCCATTATCTATCATATCAGATAGGGGCACACAATTTATTGCTTAATTTTGGAAGTCATTTTAGAGATGTTTGGGTTCGAAAGTGAACCTTAGTGCATCTTTTAATCTATAGATAGATGGTCAAGTAGAGTGGACTATTCAGACACTAGAGGATATGTTAAGAGAATGTGTTATTGATTTCAAGGGGAATTGGGATGACCATTTGCCTCTTATAGAGTTTGCATATAATAACAAATATCACTCCATTATTTTGATGGCCCCCTATGAGGCTCTTTATTAGTGGAGGTGCAGATCTCCGATTAGTTGGTTCAAAGTTGGTGAAGCAGAGTTGATAGGGACAGATCTAGTACAACAAGCCATGGAAAAGGTTAAGATCATTCAAAAAAGGTTGAAGACTTCAAAGAGTCGCCAAAAGTCTTATACTGATGTTAGGTGTAGAGACTTGGAGTTTGTGGTAGATGATTGGGTTTACTTGAAGGTTTCACCTATGAAGGGTGTAATGAGATTTGGGCAGAAAGGGAAGCTCTGTCACCACTATATTGGTTCATATCAGATTTCAAAAATAGATCGCAAGGTAGCCTATGAGTTGGAGTTGCTAGCCGAACTAGCATCAGTCCATCCAATCTTCCACATTTCTATCCTTAAGAAGTATGTAGGTGACCCCTCACTCATTGTGCCCACAAAAAGTGTTGGAGTAAAGGAAAACCTATCATATGAAGAAGTTCCAGTTGAGATCCTTGACCGATAGGTTCATAAGTTGAGGAACAAAGAACTCGCTTCTATGAAGGTCTTATGGAGGAATTAGCTAGTTCAGGGAGCTACTTGGGAAGTCGAAGTAGATATGATAACCCAGTACTCTCATCTTTTCCCACCTAGTTCAGATCCATCATATTGACGTAACAGTCTCCTCTCATAGAATTCTTATCAGTTTCATGTACCAATAGTCATCATTGGAATCATCAATATGGCTGCATATTCCATGAATTCAGTTAAGTTCAGTTTAGTTATTCTCGGTCAGTTTAGCTATCAATCCAGTTCAATCTTTATTCGAGGATGAATGATCCTAAGAAGGAGATAATGAAATACCCCCAAAAGTCTCTAAGATCAGATCTTATACATGGAGAGAAAACCAGTAGGAAGTAGACCACGAGCCATGGTGAGGGACCACGACACGTGATGTGGCTCATGTTAAGAAACTAAGGTTTTCATACTCTCAGACACCACAAGTCAAGGGATGAATCTTGGTATGATGGCATGATTCGTCCTAACCAGCCATAGTGTGAGGTTCGAAAAGTGTCCAATTTGGCTCTAATGATCACGGGTAGATCTCACGACTTGTTATGACAAAGGATGATTCGTCCTGTCCCTTTGTGGTGTGAATATCAAAAATTGATCAAAGTGCATCAATGACCATGAAAGGTCACCACAAGTCGTAGTCAAATACAATGACTTGTGTTTCGACTCAATTGCACTGGGCGACAGTTCCTTAATCTGAGTTTATAAGGGTATTTTAGTAATTTTTTATATTTTTACCAACTAAATCAGATCATTTTAGGATTTCTTGGGGGGGTATTTAAGGGGTTATTTAGTATAAACTCTCATTCCCTCTCCTAACAATGTAAATTCAAGAATCATTATCTCTGAAGGCTCTCAAGCAAGTTAGGGATTCATCATTTCAACCTAGGAATTCTCAAGCTAGAGTCAAGAGTCCATGGTTCCAGGTACGCAAGGCTAATCATACTGATGAATTTCATTCCTACTCATGCCCTACATCTAGTAAAGATTCCACTGAAGTTAAAGTTAGGGTTTGTGCCCACTTTCATAATTTGGTCTTCTTCCCTATAAGTTGAATTATTCATTGATTGAATTCTTCATCATATTGTGTTGTATCATTGTAATATCTTGATTTTTTTATTATAATCCTTACTCTCTTGATTATTGATGATATCTCTTGATCATGGTTCATATCTTCCTATCCCGTGGATCCAAGTGCATGAAAAGTCAAATTTTTGAAAGCTTTGTATTATGAGATAAATGCATTATTTTCATGACTAAAGTTGAGTAGATTTTTAGAGAATTTTCATAAAGAGATTTTTATACAGAAAATTTAGTTTATAGCATGATTTTCAATAGCTAAAGTAAAGTCTTATTTTTGAAACTCAAAGATTTTGAGCATAGAAGGTCACAAGTTTTCAAAGTATAGATTTTGAGCCAAGGCTCATTAGCAAAGTACAGATTTTTAAGCTAAGGCTCAACAGAGTTTTTAAAGAACATCTATTATAATTATAGCTAAAGTTCTTTATAAAATATGTTTTCATCTACCTCAGATAGGTATATTATATGAGCATAGTTTTTGGGAGGATTATTTAGCACCGAGATAGGTGAAGGGTGCAGTTAACCTGAAGCCCCAAAACTACGTGATCATCATAGGTTATGATCGTGTATTTGGTTCGGGAAACTCCTTAGACAGTCCCTAGTAAGGGCTTAGTATGGATCCATAGTTTAGTTCATCCTCGACCTTGTCAAAGCTTTGGACAACTATCCCAACTTGGGCAAGAAGTTGGACATCATGCCCTCATTCATGATATATGTCGGTTATGAGAAACTCCAAGCTAAAGATATACATATATACATGTATTTTCAAAGTTTGTTTAATGCATAGTTTTATTGCATAACTGTTTAAACATCTTTCATAAATTTTTTTAATGTATCATTCAAAAATTCAGATTTAGTCAGTCTATTCTTTCAGTCCAGAGATTCTTGCTTACCTATTGTTTCATTCATCCATGTTACATGCAGTACATTCAATCGTACTGACTCCACTTGGCGTTGCATCTTATCATGATGCAGATTTAGTTTGACAAGACCGACAACATATGCTTCATTAGGATCTCATTCATTCGGCTAATGGTGAGGCCTCCTACTTTCGAAGAGTCCTAGTCACAGTTACTTTATTTTAGTAGAGCTTAAGATAGTCGGGGGATCTTTGTCATGGCACTTATCTTTCAGATATTAGAGGCTTCTTAGACTAGATAGAGAGTTAAGCCATAAATGTTACTTTTTAATATTGTTTTTCACTTTCAGTTAATAAATCTTATCTTATTAAAATGAGCTCACTTTAGTTATTTCTTCCGCATTATTTTATTATAATATCAGCTAGTAGTAAGCTAGGCCAAGGATTCGCTTACACCACTAGGTGGTCCGAGTGCCAGTCACGCTTAGGTTGTAGGCTCGGGGCGTCACATGAATATCAATAGTAGTGAACTTCTACCATAACTCTTTCTCAAAGTCTCCCTATCTATGGAACACATAGCTAGTCTTGATATCAGAGAACTCCATCTCCTCTAAGCCCCAATATAGATTGTTCTGAATATACTACTCTATCCAAATTATAGCAGATGATAATGGTTTCCACTGCTTAGGACCTCCCATAACTGCTCAGACTAGCTTATTACCCATGTCCTAGTAGTGATGAGCCCGCAAGTGTACGGGTCGTACAAGTAATATAGTGGCTCTTTTTAAGAACCGGAATGTCGAACCCACAGGGACTGGACTACGGGGTAA
>JACEIK010002732.1:174691-195238 GCA_018107945.1 Datura stramonium | reverse complement strand
CGTTTCCAATCATCTAGACATGCTGTATGCTTTTTTTCACTCAAAATTTTCTAATGTTGCAGCAAGATTACCGATTGAAAGTATCTTCAAAGATGCTGACTATGCAGCCAAATTTTGGAAATCCTATGACCAATTATTTACATCCCAATGCTGCAGGTAGTGGTCAGAATGTCCGTGGCCCAGGTGAACAATGAAAGTTCATGTTTTGTATTTTACATTTTCACTTGCAATTTGAAATTAAGAAAAACGATCCTCTCATTTTTAATGTTCTTTTTGATTTTTTTCTTTTTTCAAAATTTCCTATGTGGCGTCGTATACAGCAAAAGGGAAGCCTATTTTTGCAAAAGTACACTTAAAACGAGCTTGTTTGTAAAAAGGAAACTAGAAATTAAATCTTGAACCTAAGGGTTTTGTTGGAAGCAAACTTTCCCTTAGAAATCTCCCCTTTTCGTTGTCGTTTAACTCATTTCTAATTTTAACATTGAAATTTGAACCTAAGAGATGACGATGGAAGCTACTTCGTCTTCCTATGAATATACTTCTGGGCCAGAAGAGAGTGACGAGAAGCAAACAGCGGAAGAGGACATTGGGGACGTGTCAAAGGAGGATGTTGTAGAAGAGGTGGTGGTTACAGAAGAGCAAAACCATGTTGTTGGACAAAAAGAGAATGTCAGAGTTGGGGATAATGAGGTAATTTAATTCTTATTATTCTGCTTTCCCGTTTATATTCTTTCTTGGAAGCCTTTTCTGCATCAAAATGGAAGCGATGAAATAGCATTATACCACTGAATTATTTGTTGTTAATCATGCAAATCGAATTTTTGAAAAAAGAAAGAAATAGCAGAAGAACACAAGGCCACTGATTAATAGTTTGCTGTTCGACTCTCCCATTATTAATTTTCTAATTCTCTTTTATGAATTAGTCACTAGTCAATAGCTTGAGGATTTATAAGAGCTACACTCTAGAATCCACATAATCGCTTGTTCCAAACCTTATCATGGAGTAATCCGAAATTAAAGAGTGTTTTATCTGGGTGAAGTTGCGGTGGGGGGAGGCTAGGTGGTGTTAACTTTGTACTTGTGAATTGTGATTATTCTCCCAGTATAAATCTCTTAAGTTACTAATGAGCTCTCGTGTTCTGTATAAATGATCTCTTCTGTTTTGTTTTAAGATGATCTCCTGTGTTTAAAGTTGAACGGTTCTCTTGCAATTTATAAACCTCTTAAGTTACTAATAGTTGCTCATGTGTTTTGTTCTAAGATCTCTTGTGGATTGAGTTCTGGTGCTAAATTTGATGAGCGCTTAGCGCAAGTTGAGGAACGATTAGAGAAAATGGAGGCTCATTCGGAGAAGGTGGAAAGATTGTTGGTTGATATTAACAAAAAATTGAACTATTTAGTGAAGATGCAGGATGCTGAAGTTTCTAGGGACGTTAAACGTCCAGCTAAGTACACGAGCTCCCCGTGGACTGGTAATGGTCGATCAAAGAGGAAACACAGAGTAGCTGAGATGATAAGGCAGTCGTGCAAGCATCGGCGATTGGGAAGAGGTGCAATAGCACAGTAGTTCCTCCAGTTGCGTTGAATGATGATTGTGTCGAAAATAACCAAAGGAAGTTGGATGATGAAGAACAAAAAATTTTGTTGATAATTACCTATGTATTATAACTCTATCTCTCATTTTTTATTTAAGTGATCTCTTAAAAAGATCTCTCCATTGATCAAACAAGAGATTTTATAAGATTAATCCAATTTTTGACAGATAAAATTGTTCAACACTATATAGCCATTGTCAATGTATTACTTCCATTTTACTGTAATGCATCGAAAAATTTCTGAGGTAATGGATGAAATTGGGTAAAAATTTACGTGCACCGAGTGTTTATATTGAGTCATACTAATTTACCTAAAAAGCTAAAGTGAGAATGTGTATATCACACTCCAATGGATGAGCTGAACCAACACTCATGCCTTTAACTTTGATGTCATAACTTGATCGAATGAACCAACTTTATCGGAATATACCTGTAAGGCATATATACAAATTACAAGAAGTTGTGTATACATGAAGTGCCAATGACCAGAAAACCTCGACGAATATCTGTGAATTTGTGAACTATAATACTGTTAGGACAGAGTCTCAATCTACCCATAATGTTTATACGTACATCAACTGGGAGTAGTAGACTCAACTTAGCCCCAGATAGAGGTGGAGGTCACAACCAGTGGCTGAAGTAGATGCAAATGTCGAGCGAGGTGGCTTGCTGCTCTATATGTATATACCTGCAATGTGAGTGCAGCAACCCTGACAAAAAGGACGTGAGTACATATGAAATTGCACTCGTATGTAAGGCAGATAGAATAACATTGGTACCACGTGATAAACGGATGGATAACCATGATTAACCTTAGATTTAACCTACCTTGGCTATGGAGTGATGATGAGAGGATTTTAGAGCCCTATGGAGCTGTTTGGGGATGGAAGAGGTAAGAAAAAATGCGGAGTGCATATCGATTATGTGGAAGGGTTTGCGGCAGTGATAAACTAGACTCAAAGGTCTTTAATTACTTTAATCTTTGCATAACACTCTAGCACACTTGGAGTTACGTGGTATTACCTTATCTCTCCTTTGAAAAATTCGTCCTCCAATGAGAGTTGTAACCCAAGAAAAGTTTAACTCTGGGATTTTTCAAGAAATTTAGCAAAGTTTTCTTTGTAAATAGGATTATTCTAAATTCTCAAATAACTGTCAGCTTATCAGAAACAGATACACAAGCTTTACAGGGCCTCATAACAAGCATAACTTAAATAAGTATAAAATAGCTCTTTTTGACCATTATCACAATGAAAATAACTTCATAATATCGAGATGGTGACTGTAATTACAAACAAATTTAACAAAGGGTAAATGTACATATTCTCGAGTGTCTGAATCACGCACTCAACTTAGTCATTTATTTGAAAACTTTTAAAATATTTACTGTGAACTGAACACCTTGGCCAGAATAATGAAAACTAGAGCCTCGTATAATTGGACCATTAATGTTATATACAACTTAGTATATGTCTTAACCTACCTATGGTCCAAACTAGAGAGTGGATTTACTCAGTGCATATTCAAAGTATAGCGACTGTGAATTTTTATGAGAATTTTAAAAAGAATTTAACAAGTATTTTGAGATGAACATTAAAGTAAAGGCTCGACGAAGGGAGGGAGGTGCGGCGGGGGAAGGAAAACGCTTTCGGAGATCGAGATTTTTTTTTTCATCGAAAACAAAGAGGTTCCTACAGGAGCCAGGTACACTCTACCTGAAAATGAGACAGAAATGAATGCAAGACTTCGAAATAATACTATTGACAAACTAATATGAGATGAAAGGAGCATTACATAAAAAAATTAAATAAATAAAGTAAAAATAAAAATAATTCTCCATTTAAAAGGCAAAAATACCAGTTCAAGGCTTGATCCAGTCTACAAACTACACATATACTAGTAACTATTTGAGTTAATATTTCAAAACTGTACAGGTGTATATAGTTTGTGTTGGTTCAGATTTTTAAAATATCAAACTAAATTAATTGTATTGAATTTTTAAATTTATAAGTCAAATCAAACCAATAAAAGTTAAATTTTTTCGGGTTTTTTTTCGATAAAGTCTTCATACAAAACGTATAACTTATACTTGAAATACTTTTTCACATATACTAATAATTATTTGAGTTAATATTTCAAAACTGTAGAGGTGTCCATAGTCCGGGTTGGTTCAGATCTTTAAAATATCAAATCAAATCAATTGTATCGGGTTTTTAAATCTATAGACCAAATCAAACTAATAAAATTAAAAAAAAATTGGGTTTTTTTCCGATAGATTCTTCATACAAAACATATAATTTATACTTGAAATATTTCTTTAATTCAAGTAACATACAACTATCTAAGATATTTTTATTTAAGAAAATAACATAAAATGCGAGATGAGTGTTGACATTATATTAAAATATTCAACCAAAAGATAATGAAATCGTATAAAATAAATATAGCTAATTAATAAGTCATAATGAAAATGATCATACTCTAAAAGTATTAACTCATGTAAAACTAAGTACAGCTAATAAGTATTAATTACATAAGTAAATACATTTTTTTACAAAATAAGTTATGCGTTTTTACTGTGTAAATTAATCAATGCAAAATTAAAGAATAGATATCTTGTTATAAACATATTTGTATTATAGTGAATGTCTATAAAGGTATTTGTATTGTAGTGGACACATTTGTTTATATTATAGTGAAAGTCTATCTTTTGGAGAGAAAAGTTAGGAGGAATTATCCCTATAAATAGAGGGATTCTCCTTCGTTGTATTTCATCCCATCAAGAGAAATAAGAACTTCTCTCCTTCTCTCTTTCTCTACAATATTCTTGTTATTTCTCTATTATTTCATAACACGTTGTCAGCACGAGTTTCTACCTTGAGCATTCACTTTGAAAAGATCTGAGGTAAGAAAGATTTTTTTTTTTTTGAAAATGTATTACTTAACCACAAGAATGATATTCCTTTGGTGATATTGTTTCTCTACGACTCTACCGTCTCAAAATTTGAAGGCCAAGGTATTATTTTTCTTTTTTTTTAATATGTCTAACCTTACGAAACTTGATTTTGTTGCCCTTCAAAGTTCGGGCAAGAACTACCTTTCATGGGTGTTGCATACTGAAATCCATATGGATGCAATGGGTTTTGGAGACACCATTAAAAGTAAAAATAAAGCATCAAACCAAGATCATGCTAAGACTATGATATTCCTGCGTCATCATATTGACGAAATTCTGAAAATTAAATATCTCACGATTATGAATCTACTTGTTTTCTGGAATAGCCTAAAAGAAAGGTATGACCACCCGAAGATGGTTATCCACCCGGATCAATCAAGACTATAAGTTTGTTCATGAGTATAACTCTGCAATGTTTAGAATTGTTTCTCAGTTGAAACTATGTGGAGTGACAATTTATGATGTTAATTTGATTGAATATATGGTAGTACACAAAATTAACTGAGAGCTCCGGCAGAGCTAATGTGTTACTACTCGAAGGAATGAAATTATTGTAGTAAGTCTCAAAAGGAAACTTATAAGTTTTAAAGACATTGAAAAAAATTGAGACTATAAATTATGAAAAGATCTAATATCTTCATACTACTACAATTGAAGCGGGTTATAAATATTTATGTAAAAGATTACCCGTCTTTTTCTTTAATTTATAGTACATAAATATGAGTATGATGACAAAATCACATACGAAAGTAAACTAGAAGTTTACTGAAATAAAGATAAGTTGACATAACTGGTTGGCCATCCCGGTTCAAATGTGATGCAAAAATAATTGAGAATTCACATGGCTATATGTTGAAGAATAAAAAATTCTTCAAGAATTCTCTTGTGTCACTTGTTCTCGTGATAGAATGATCTTGATCAGCTAAGATTGAAATTATATTTCCTGAAATTTGAAACTTATAAAAGGGTAAATATGGGTCCGTTCACCCCCCATGTGAACCATTTGCTATGATATAATTTTAATAAATGCATCGATGGTATGGTCACATGTACTTTGATATCAATTTGCAATTGGTTCTTGCAAGGTTGTTTGCTCGAATTGTTAAATTAAGAGCACAGTTCCAAATCATAAAATCATATTGATAATGCCGGTTCATATCTAAATTGATTTAGCAAAAAAAATTATATGCCTCCAATTATAGCTAAATCATTGGTTATGAGAATAAAAACCGAAAATAAAATTTGATATGAGATATGTTTATTTAACATACAGCAACAGTTGAATGCATTAAGCCAACAAGGTTCCTCTATCACAATTGGTTCAGGGTCAGGAACCAAATAATTCCATCTAAAAATTTGAATGTGTTATATATGATTCAACTACTCCACCACAACGCACAAAGGTGGGTCCCCAAATGAACTTGGGGGTAAATGTTAGTTCTACTAACATGAGGGGGGAAGAATAAGCAGCTAAGAAATATAATGTAAATTATCATTAATGTGATCCTTATTCAAAATAATTCAAGTCAAATGTCTGAAGCATTTGCTGACCTAAAATTAATTTTATATTTCAGCTGCAAAAGCTCCAATTAAATTTATGTTCCTGAAGGACAGAGTCTACAGTATGCATGAAGCATTGTAGATCAATCGATTTCTTTTGCAATAATCTTTGAAAAAAGAATGGAGCAAATAATCATAATAAGGAGACAATGTGCTCTTGAAGAGCTTACGACATAACACTTCATAAAACCTTTTCAGAGGTTTAGGTATTTAAGAAATACATTGAAAGTAATGAGATCTCAATGGGTTTTGTCCAATTGCAAACCGATATAAATGATATACCATCGACGATATCTTTGACATAATATAACATGCAATATTGTAAAAGATTGTGAGGATCTGAATACTACGTCTATTAAAGCATGCTGATGTAGAAATAATTATCAAGTGAAATGATGCGTATTGATAAGCGTAAAGCTTATTGGACCTGTAGTCCAGACACCACANTGGACCTGTAGTCCAGACACCACAAGATGTCACGCATTTAAATACTAATGAATGTTATCACTTGATAAAATTTATATGAAAATCATGAAGGATTCAAAATACCCGAAACATTTACAAGTTTCTTTAAACTTGTTCATAATTCTTATATGAGGAAAATCAAATAAGAAAACAACATTAGAGTTTTTCATACTTGCTGTTTATGTAAATGACATAAACCTTATTGGAACTCCAATAGAGCTTCAAAAGGCAATGATTATTTAAAGAAAGAATTTGAGATGAAAGATCTTGGAAAAATAAAATTATGTCTTGGTTTGCAAATAAAGCATTTGACAAACGGTATCTTTGTTTATCAATCTGCCTATACAGAAAATGTGTTGAAAAGATTTTATATGGATGGAGCACATCCATTAAGTACTCTGATGGTTGTTCGATCACTTGATGTAAATAAGGATCCATTTTGACTCAAGAAAAGAATGAGTAAATTCTTGATCCTGAAGTACCATATCTTAGTGCAATTAGTGTACTAATGTATCTTGCTAATACTACAAGAGCTGATATAGCCTTTTCGATTAATTTGTTAGCAAGATATAGTTTTGCTCCTACTAGGAGACATTGAAATAGGATCAAACACATAATGCGGTATCTAAAAAGGACTACCGATATGAGCTTATATTATTCTAACAATTGCAGTCCCGATCTTGTTGATTATGCTAATGTTGGGTATTTATCTGACCCACATAAAACTTGATCTCAAACTGGCTACGTGTTCATACGTGGAGGCACTGTCATATCTTGGAGATCTACAAAGCAGTCTCTCGTAGCTACTTCATCAAATCATGCTGAGATAATAGCTATTCATGAAGCAAGCCGAGAATATGTGTGGTTGAGGTCAAAAAATGATCGTCTCATTAGAAGAAAAATGTGCTTTGAAATGTGACCACGTACCCACAATTTTATATAAAGATAATGTGCGGCATGCATAACACAAATAAAGGAGGATTCATAAAGAGACCCGAGCACGTACCATCAAAGTTTTGCCACATGAGCTCCAAAGAATGGTGATATCAACGTGCAACAAATTCGTTCAAGTGACAATGTGGTTGGTTATTATGAAATCTCCGCCCAGCGGCTTTCAAGAAGATGGTGCACAAGATCGGGATGCAAAGATTCAGGGATGTTCTAATTAGGGAGTTAGTCTGTTTGTACTTTTTTCCTTCCTGAGTTTTGTCCCACTAAGTTTTCCTTGTAAGGTTTTTAATGAGAGACGACCAATAATCGTATGATTGAATATGTGTACTCTTTTCCCTTCACTAGAATTTTTCAACGGCTAGACTTTTTCTAGTAAGGTTTTATGAGGCCACGTTATCTATCGAATAGGCGTTGAAGTGTTATAAACATATTTGTATTAGTAAGTAATACATAAATGTATTTGTATTGTAATGGATAAGTATGTTTATATTATAGTGAAAGTCTATCTTTTGGAGAAAGATTAGGAGGAATTATCCCTATAAATAGAGGGTTCTCTTTCATTATATTTCATCCCATCGAGAGAAATAAGAACTTCTCTCATTCTCTCTTCCTACCTACAAATATTATTCTTTTTATTATTTCATAACATATTTATTATTATTGTCATTCATAGTATTGAAATCATTTCTTTTGTTAGCATTAATATTGATTTGATTTTGGTTTGAAATTTATTTGTATAATAACATGTATTTATAAGCTATAAAACTTATTGCATCATTCAAAACCCGAAACTTGAAATAATATGTTAAAAGATAAAAAAGCATGAAAAATATTAGAAGTATTAATAAATTATAAATATTTATAAAACTTATATATATATATATACATAATTCGGGTTGATTTGGTTAGGTTTGACTTTTTAATTTAAAACCGTCAATTATGGTGATTTTTCTTCAACACCAAATCAAGTCGAACCAAATCATTAGTCGGGTTCTTATCTCCGGTTTGGCTCGGATTATCGGGTTGGTGCGGTTGTCAGTTTTGCTTTGTACACCTTTACTCAAAATGTCCTCTCAACTTTGAAAATTTATGTAGCAAAGTAATTGAACTTTCTTTTGTTATGTTAAAAGCACTCAACTTAAGACATTTCTCTTACAAAATACTCAACAAAATTTATCATAATAAATATTTGATATGACAAAATAATTTTTTTTAAATGCCATTTACACATGGACTCCATAAATAAATAAAACTTTTAGAAAAAAAGCTCATTTCTTATACCCAATCCGTTTATACAAATTAAAATAGGTTTGATCGTTTATTACATTTTTTTAATTCAATTTCCTATATTAATTTTTATTTATTTTTAATACTAAAAGTGACCATAGTTGAGTGATTAATAAGCATTGATTTTTGGGGCCAATTCAAAAACATTGAGCGTGATTTAATTTATATATTGTGTGTTTGATCTCATTATAAATTCAATTGTACCGGTTTTTGATAAACACTTGACATCATGTGAAGGTGGTTTCGAAAAATGCAGATACACGATAGGCACTGGAGTTCTCGATATATAATGAAACTTCTCCCTCTATAGAATTTCACACGACAAGTTAAAAAAAAATTAAAATTATTTGTACTTTTCAATAAAATGAGTCGATTTTCTTTTATCGAAAGACCTATTTTAAAGGATCGAAGACTATGATTCGTGGCTTTCTTTAGTTCCATATTAGAAAATTTATTTTTCTAATTGGAGTATACCGCTAAATTGAATCACAAAATTTGTTGTTTCATTAATCAACAAAGTTGGTTTGCTTTGTATTAAAAATAAATAAAAATGATTAATCAGAAATTGAATTAAATTTGTTTTAAAAAATAGATAAGAGATGAAACTTATTTTAATTTGTGGTTGAATGAATCGGACGTATAAGAAATTTTAAAAAAAAGGAAATTTATCTTGTCTATCAATTCAGACACATAATATTATTAGTAATTTATGAAAAAGTATCTACAATTAATAATTTTATTAATAATGATTGCCTTAATAAGTTTTTATAAATTTATATTGAGTCAACGTAAATCATTGACTCATTCATTTAACTACATAAACTTTTTTTTTTTCATTATGAAAAAAATTGGATCATAATTAAGATGAGACGGAAGTGTGGAGGACCATCTGAGTCAGAGGGAGATGCACTCAGCAAGTGTCTGGGCTGCTCAGTGGTGGCAGAATCTCTCTC
The DNA here is from genome assembly GCA_018107945.1 of Datura stramonium. Classification (NCBI taxonomy): domain Eukaryota; kingdom Viridiplantae; phylum Streptophyta; class Magnoliopsida; order Solanales; family Solanaceae; genus Datura; species Datura stramonium. The sequence goes on along the minus strand of JACEIK010002732.1, from coordinate 185,471 downwards.
AACACTGCTGGGTTGCTGTCAAGGACAACCAACAGTGTAGAACTCTTTTCAATCTTTCTCTTTAAAAAAAAATAATAAAAATTTTGACATTCTTGACACTCATTGTTGATTTGGGTTTGGAATTTCTTTTTGTGTTTGATTGAACCTGTTAGGAGTAGAACCTGTTTTCCAGCTTCCAGTTGTGTCAAAAATCACTTCTCCAGGCGAATTTGGGGATTTGTAATTGAAGTTTATGCCCTAGATATTTCCAACTTTTACTCTCTGATTGCCTTATTTTTAGTTTTCGATTGTGTGAAGGGTGAAGGAACATTCCAATTTTTGCAGCTTTCCCTGGCCGAACTATCGTGTTTACTTTTGCTCAGGTGTTCACAGTTTGGTGAAAATCCAAACCAAACCGTAATCCAAACCAAACTGATTAAAAAGACTATATGATTGGTTTGATTTGGTTTTAAATTTAAAAATCTATAAATTTTATAATTATTTGAATACATGATATTAGTTTTCATAATAATTATAAATATTTTATATCTTTTTTAATCATTAATTTGGTTTTGGTATACTTATTTCACATGAACTACAATATTTTTTAAACTCTATTTGCTTAAAAAAATTTTCAAACTCAACACTAATTATCTATATGTTGTGCTTGGCCTATAGCCGATTTTTAATTTTTGCTAAGACATCCATCTATTCATGTCGTTTGTCCCTTTGATTTTGAAGGGTTGACCATTCTATTTAAAATTCTATGTAACTTAAAAATGCCAAAACTTTAGAATAGTGTTGAAAAAATAATAGAAAATTGGAGAAATACATTCATCTTGTGATAATAGAGAGAATTTTGCTGATTCATAATATTCATTTGAAATAGTTATCTCATTTTTTTGTTTTACTATTATCAATTAATCAAACAAGCAAATAAACAAACAAAAAATTACAAACTTTAAAAATTTAATATTTTATTTGATTTTAGAAGAATTTAAAACCTGACTAAATTGGTTTACAGTTTTGGTTTTGATCAAAAACCGATCCAAACCGAACTATGAACAACCCTACTTTTCCTACCTGAACTATCGTTTATCAAACACACCTCAACAGTAAACATCCGATAGTTCGGGTAAGAAACTCCAAAAACTGAATATTTTTAGGTGTATTTTACCCCTTCCTCTTTTAGATTTGTCGAAATGACAACTTTTATGCAAACAATTGGATTATAACCACTGATTTTCTTTAGAGAAAACTAGCTTCTATCTTTTGTAGCAGGGCATAATGTCAAATTATTCTTAATATATTTGAAAAGCACTTTCTAGACATAATTAGAGACTTTAGTACACCCGGCAGCCCTTATTTATCTAGATTGTGCTCTTCTCAGCGCTTTAAGCTGATTTTTTGTTGATGTGGCGGTATAGAATGAGCCTTGATCAGGCATTTTCCTATCTATTCGCAAGAAGGAGCACAGGAGATTAAGAACATTGCGCTGACGTTCGAGGAATCTATAATGTTTGCTACAAGTCAGGCATGCAGTCTAAACTCGTTTCTGTTGTTTTAACTTTAAATGATGCAGTTTCTCTAGTTCGTTAGTGTTATTTACTCCTGCTTGTATAAACTTGCATTCGTTTTCAGTCATATAGACATGTTTGTACTGCATTTAGCTTAAATTTATCTGATATTGCAGAACGATTATTTGCGGAAAATATCTTTGAAGATGCTGACATTGGGTATTAAATCTCAGAATCCTATGATCAATTCTTTACATCCCAGTACTGCAAGGAGTGGTCAGAATGCCTATAGCCCAGGTGAACAAGAAAGTTGATGTTTTGTACTTCACATTTTCACTTGCAATTTGAAATTAAGGCGATCCTCTCATTTTTAATGTTTCTTTTCGATTTATTTATTTTTTCAAATTCCTATGTTGTGAGTACATAGCAACAGAAGCTATTTTTCTTCAAAAGTTGACTTAAAGGGGACTTGTTTGTAAGGAAACTAGAGAATTAAATCTTGAATGCAAGTTTTATTTGAAACATACTTTCTCTTAGAAATCCAAATCCTCCTTTTTCCTTGTCATTTTACTCGTTTCTAAAATTCCATCTTTTAAATTGACATTTGAACCTAAGCGATGATGATGGAAGCTACTTCCTATGAAACTACTTCTGGGCCGGAGGAGAGTGATGAGGAGCAATCAGCGGAAGAGGACAATGGGGACGTGTCAAAGGAGGATGCTGCAAAGAAGAGGTGGGTAGTTGCAAGGCAAAACAATGTTGTTGGACACAAAGAGAATGTCAGAGTTGGGGAAAGTGGTAATTTTATTTTGTTCTACTTTTCCGTTTATTTTTCTTTCTTGGAAGCCTTTTCTTGTACCTGTGTTTATTCTGCCAGTATAAATCTCTTAAGTTACTAGCAATTTCGTGTGTTTTGTATAAATGATCTCTTCTGTTTTGTTTCACGATGATCTCCTGTGTTTAAAGTTAATGGTCTCTTACAATTTGTAAACCTCTTAAGTTACTAATAGTTGCTCCTGTGTTTTGTTCTAAGATCTCTTGTGGATTGAGTTCTGGTGCTAAACTTGAGGAGCATTTAGCATAAGTTGAGGAACGATTAGAGAAAATGGAGGCTCATTCGGAGAAGGTGGAGACATTGTTGGTTGATATTGACAAAAAATTGAACTATTTAGTGAAGATGCAGGATGCTGAAGTTTCTGGGGACATTAAACGTCCAACTAAGTACCTGCTCCTCGTGGACTGGTAATGGCCGATCAAAGGGGAAACATAGAGTAGCTGAGATGATAAGGCAATCATGCAAGCGTCGACGGTGGGAAGAGTGCAATAGCACAGTAGTTTCCTCCAGTTGCTTTGCATGATGATTGTGTCAAAAACTAGCCAAAAGAGAGTTGGATGATAAGAACAAAAAAATTGATGATAATTACTTATGCATTGTTAAAGATCCTCCTATGTTTAAAGTAAATCTCTTTAGTTCTTGGGTTATCGAAGAAAGCTCTCAACGTTTGGATTGATTATTTTAGGTGCTTCCTAAGGAAAATAGTTTTAAATACTTTTTATAGTGCGAGCATTTTTAAACTAATATAATAAAAGTAAGTCAAAAGTCATTTGTTTACGAGCCATCCAAAACGGCTCTTAGTGGTCATTGTCTATGTATTACATTCCATTTTATTTTAATCCATCACAAAACTTTAGAGGTGATGGATGAAATTGAGTAAAAGTTGATGCATATCGGAGTGTTTTAAGTCAAATCATATTATTTGCATGATTGCATATGTTAGAATATATCTTATAAATTTATTAGATTGGTATAAACATTCGATATGAATGAATATTTACCGATGAAATTGTCCATTAAATACTCTTAGTGGTTGTTTGGTAGAGTGTATATACAAAAATAACGTAAGCATTAGTTTGGTGTATTATTAATTCCTTGTTTGATACATTTTTCAATCTATACCTCCAATTTAATATTATACTATGCATTACTAATACATCATAAGCAGCCAGTATTAGTAATACAAGTTTTAGTATGCATTAACTATTTAAAAGACATAATTACCCCTGAAATCCCTTCAAAATCTTTTCCAAAGTTCTCTTGTATTTCTCTCTGATCTTTATTGTAATTTTGCTGCAATAAAAATAATAGTTAAAGAAAGTAAAACTGCAGCAATTAAAGTAGTAGTTGAAGAGAGTGTACAAAGATAAAGAAGGTGATGAGTAATATATATATTATATACACACACATCACACTAAACAGTGAATAAGAAATAATGTCGGCATAATTAATTTACGCATTATTAGTGCGGGCACACTAGTACACTCTATTTAGCGTTATTCTTATACGCTCTATCGAGCCAATTGCTTAGAATGGAACCACATTTTAGTTCATAAAAAATGATTTTAAAACAACTAATTAGTTGGGAAAATAACTTGATTCAACACACACACATATTACATCATATATTGTGTAAGCATGCCTTTTAAATTAAAAACTAAAAAAAAAGCTAAAATTAAGCTTAGTTGAATTAAAATTTAAATTATAAAATTAAAAATATTTTTAATGTATTGAAAATAATTTTTTTAAATATTTTTTTCGTCAATTTATATTTCCTTCCACCTATTTGAATAAAAAATACCCTTAAGATTAAATTTAAATTTAGAATTATTCCTTCTTTTAAAAAAGTTAATGAAATACATAATTTTTTTTTTTAATTAAATACGTGACATTATTTTTATTGGTCCATATATGGCGAACTCAAATTCATTCACAATTCAACCCATTTTAAAAATAAAAACCTATTTTTTTAAAACCGTAACTTTCTTCCTGCATCAAAAGATATAGGACCTTAATGTGTATAGTTCATCTAATAGAAGTCTAAATATCTTCAAAAGTTGAATACCAAGTAACACCATTTTGAAAAGCAGACGGAAGCCACAAAAATATTTACTTCCAAAGGGAAGAAAAGAATATTACTTAGTAGTATTTTGAGGATGTGGCACAGTGGTATTAAGTGGGTGAGAGCGGGTGGGGTCTCGGGTTCATACTCGGGAAAAACAAAAACACTAGTGATTCTTTATTTGTCCACAGCATGATGGACGAGTTTTAGTATATATTCTTGGTGGGACGTGGTATCCGTGAAACTAATCGAGGTGCGTGCAGCTGTACGAGACACGAATTAGTTATAAAGAAAAGAAAAAAGAAAGCTACTATATGATAGTCTATTTTTGAATAAACCTCGAAAAATGTAAGACATAATTATGATGAAAAAATTGCTCTTATCTAGTTGCTAATAGTCTTGAGCAAAAATACCACATGAAAGAACCACTTGCAACCTTACCATGAATTTTGGGTAGGGGAAAATTATCCATCATACATTTTCTTTTTATACTACGGTTAATTATATTTTCTTATTCTTCTATAGTTAAAGTCCTTTAGATGACGATAGAAGTGTTAAGATCTTTTTAAAATGAATTTGGGTTTTCCAATTACGCCTTGGACCCATTAAAAATAATATCATATATGTGATTAACAAGCTTATATATTTCATATTAACATTTAAAAGGAGGGATAATTTTAGACTTAAATTTAGCTTTTATTTTTTATTCAAACTAGGTGAAAGGAATGACAAATTTGATCAAATAGGTGAGAGAATATTTTAAAATTATTTTTAATACGTTAAGGACATTTTTGACCTTTTTTCTTAGATTCTATTCCATTTCTATTACTTTAATTATAACATTTTTTATCCTTTTGTTATATTTGATACATTCTAATTTGATCTTTATTAAATTATTGACCCCTCGGTGTAGGCATTGTTAGCTAGTACTTTATATTATGTTATATATATTTTTGATCATGTTGAAGTTCGGTGTTATATGGAATTGAAAATGAAGCTAAGATGACAAATGAAAGCAACGTAACTAAGAGTAACATCAACTGTAAAATTAACGAGAGTATTAACATGATGATTTCTTAACATGGTCTACTACCTATATGTGTATATGTTTTAAGGCACTTAAGGCCTAAAAGAGATTCCATAATTCCTATTACTTAAGCCATCTACAAGTTACCGGGTTATCGAGTTTCTAAGTTAAATGAACGTCGCGCGAAGTATCTATAATTAAGCTAAGTACCCAAGTTGAGTCTAAGCTTTCACAAATTGAATTCAAGTATTTAAGTAGAGTCCAAGTATTCTAAGTTGGATCTAAGTATACAAAGTTTATTCTAGCAACTTTAGCCAAGCGAGGTCTAGTATCACTTTCTCGAGTCTCGTGTTTATGTTAAGCTTCCAAGTCAAGATATGTTTTATGTCTCCTTACGTCGGTTGCTAGGGGTATTATATTCGATTGGTCCCTCAGGAGTTGGATTTGTCATATGAGTGATTATATTCTTATTGTATTGCTACTCTAAGTATCAATTTGCTCATTTGCATGATTTGCATTTTATTTACCGCATGCCCTCTGCAGTGCAGGTATCCCAGATGGTGAGTGTGATGTTGCACGCCCTCTACGGGTCGAGTAGATGGCTGATTGTGCGAAGGATTATGTATGAAAATTATGGTCCAAGTATCGAATTCGGCTGCAAAAGTCTAGTCGAGTATCGAAGCAACTCTTAAAGTCCGGTTTTAAGTATCGGTGGTATGCACAAATCTTGAAGGTCTAAAGTATCGGGTAGTCACTAAGTCAATTCTCATAAGCTACGAGTCAAGTATCGAAAGTGTTGGCATTTTGATCGGTTATGTTATACTCATGCGAGTTTGCATATAGGGTAAAGGATTACGGAAACGATAAATTATCTCTCTACACTATCTTTTGAGTTATGTTCGAATTTGTTATTTTTCATTGTTTTTATGTTGACGGGTTTCAAAGTGTCAAGTTGTTGTTATTCCTTCTCTAGTTTATTTTATCTTTGGCATTACTTTATTTACGGTATTCGGTTTACATATCAGTGCATTTCTTTATATTAATGTCCCTCACTTGGGACACGTACAATCATCTTTGCAGTGCGGGAATAAGGGCTTAGTTCTGGCTGAGTAGGAGCCCCCGGATCCGGTGGAGAGTTGGTATGCTCCCTTTCTTCAGGAGCCCTATATGCAGCTTGGTTATTTTGGGTTTGATGTATATATGGATAGTAGAAGCCTTATCCTGTGCATTCAATATTACTTAATCTTTTGAGGCTTTTGTGAACTGGTCGTGCGGTTGTTAGGTTTAGGTTAGGTTTGTGGCACAGTGGTTTTAAACGGTTTATTTAGAGTTTCTACTATGGCCTTGTTGACATACTATCTTTGTTATATTTATTGAGACACGATCGGTCCATTTCTATGCTACTTTAGTTGATTCTTGACGAGTGGCTATTGGCCTAAGGAGGTTACAATTCGGAGCGCTATAAGCTAGGATTCATGATCACTTTGGAGTTGAGAGCCAGTTGCGTCCTACCCCAATTTCGGAGTATGACCAAACTATACTAATAATTTAGAACCAAAAGATACTATTACTTCCTTCTTTATTTTTATATATTTAACGATGAAGAAATCTTTTGAAAAACAATTACATTTGTCTTTTCTTTAAAGTAGGTACTTTTAAAAATAAAGTTTATGGCTTCGATATTATTATTTATAAGTAGGATTTATAGGCGTACGTAAGCACTTATATAATTCAAGTAAATATTTTTATTATTATTAAAAGAAAAAACTCAAAGTATGTACATATATTTGTAGGGAAAAGACTCGTCTATGTAATCAAGTCAAAAGTTGGGCTCATTTATCTGCTTGTCGTTATGAATGGCTCGCACATGTAAATTTATTTTTTTATGAGGTAATATCGTTTTGCAAAGCTGGATTGGACATGTGTCCTATTTTTATTCGATCCACATCAATTAAAATCACTAATTAAACACCCGTTCAACCTCTACGTGACCATTACCTAATTAACACGACATGACCTACTACAATATCAAATTAATACCCAATTGCACGACCCAATCTAATGAAATCATTCTTCAATGAAGGCTAAGCGTTCGTCGATTTGTCCGGTTTAGGTGATGTGAGGTCGATGATTATTTTAGGTTTTGATTCAAATTCAAGGCGTTTCCTCTCCTTCTTCACAAAATCTATAGATTCGGCGCTTGAAATTGACGGTTGCGCGATTCAAGCACAGGATAAACTACTTTGGTTTCACCAATTTCTTGATTGAGCCTCGAATCAAATGAATTAAGTCCAAATTGAGGGAAATTGAACGAATAAGAAGGAAAATAAAATTCAAAGCACTTGCTCTCCTCACTAAAAAATCTACAAATTCGGCGCTTGAAATCGGCTATTTAACGATTCAAGCACGGTGCTACATTTTTGCACCAAATTTGGTGATTGTGATCTCGAATCAGATGAATTAGGTCCAAATTGAAGCAAATTAAGCGAATCATAAGGAAAATAGTTACAATAAGAAAACTGAGCAATAAGTCGATTGAGAAATGGAATTCTCAGTTAGGGAGAACAACGATCTTGGGCGAGAATTTCATGCCCAAGTATTATAAATACTTCATTTATACTTGTTTATCTATTGTTATGTGTACATTCTCATGTGATTCTTAGATAAATGTGAATTTATAGGTTAGTGTTGTTTGCGGAGTACGAGGAATTTTTGGAAGCTAATCTACAGTTGGTAAAGTGCGGGAATGGACTTGGAACAAGAAGTGGAAGTTGACAAGGAAGTTGGCAAAAATAGGGACTCATGATGGCTCCGTGTCACGCTACCATCGCGGAGGCATTACACAGGATGAATAAATTATGTCAAATTCCGGTGGAGTACGCGTTACCTCGCGTGGCGCGGCCGATAATGCACTCGTGTCCGCGTTGAGGTGTGATTATCTGGAACCTTAAGTTCTAGTGAGGTGCGCGATAGCAGTGGCATGGAAACGAGCTCGCGATACATGTCGTGCCACGGCCCGAGTGCGGTTACACAGGGCAGGGATTCCGGTGAGGGTTCGCGTCAGCAAGTGGCACGGAGGAGTGCTCCGCGTTACACTACGTGCCCACGTTGCTTGTTATTCGGAAAATTTCTCAATAGTATAAATAGCACGCTTAGGTTTTATTTTAAACATTGACTTTGGAGCAAGAACGTGGTTAGTAGGCGGTTGAGAGGATGAGAATTACTAGGGTTAATTCTCTTCCTTTTTCTCTTTAATTTCAATTGCTTGTACGAATTCTACTTATTTGAAGATGTTTAATCCACAAATGAGTGGCTAATTCACCTCTTGTTGAGTTAGGATAATTGTAAGGAATGTAATCATTAATCATTTCGTTTTCATCTTTTCTTCAATGATTGTTCTATCAATTCTTGTTTTTCTTGCATTAATGTTTGGCCAATGTTAATGTATATCTTAATCCAAATTAGATTACCGAAAAGGAAAGTAATTGGACGGATGTGAATTGGTAGGATATGAGATTTTCGATAGTAGAGAAAATTGAAAAGATTACGTTCGAGAATAGAAATATATCGAAAGTCGTATAAGTCATTATGGAATCGGTTATGTATGGCTAGAGCATGAGTTTCTTATATCACGAAATGTAGAATAAGGTCTCATGATTCTTTAATTGGATAAGGAGTTGAAGATCCAATCCATAGCAATTAATTACGACTAGCAATAGAAGAGAAGATTGAGCGATTTGAATTAAGAAATTACATCCTGCATGCTTTCTTAACCTCGGCTTGTTCATGCCATTGTTGGACGCCAAATTATAATCTTTACGTAGGTTCTTATTATTTAGTAATCTTGACTCATAAAATTGTTTATTTGGTTGTACACATTCGCCCAGAGATATCATTCACTAACACTTAGTTTAATTACTCACAGTAGTTAGGTCCTGTGGGATTGATACTTGGCCCAGTAAATCCACTTTACTGCACTTGTACGACCACGTGTACATGCGTGTAGTTTAGCTCAAGACAACACTCTTTGGAACAATTAATCATCGGCTCGGCGCCAGCATTTCATAATTACAGGTTGAGAAATCAGGAGATGGTTTGAATACTCTTTAGTGCAAAATACTCGTCTAGATTTTCTATTGAAATCTTTGGCCCAGGCAAGTTTTAAGTTTTCTCGGGTTAGTGGGTATTGATATTGGGAGTGGGTCGTGGGTTGGGTTAATTAGGTAGTGAGTCATGGGTAGGTTGAATGAGTATTTAATTAGGTATTTTTAAAATTAAATGTGGCCGAATAGAAATAGGACACGTGTCCAATCAGTTTACCAAAATCGGATATTACCACATTAAAAAATAATGGCATAAGCTTGAGCCATTTGAATACTTGACGATGGCATTAAATGGAGCCCAAGTTTTAACGGATGACATAGATGACACTTTTCTATAATTCGATGATATATTTGAGTTTTTCCCTTAAAAGAAAGCAATCTCAAATAGACCAATCAAGTCTCGGATTATCTCGTAATAAATATGATCTTTACTTTTTTAGCGGTTACACAATTAGTGATAACGTTAGTGGCGAAATGACAATAGTTAATAGTTGAGTGCGTTTTAAAATAAATATTATTAGTTAAGTAACTTTACGTTATAAAAATAAAATTCGAGTGACTTTTGTGAAAAAAATATATTAGTTGAGTAATACTAGTTATTGCAAGAAATTTTTATAGTTCGAATATGAAATATAATAAAATTTTATTATAATCAAATATTCTAGGTGCACGAAAAAGAGTTGATCAGAATTGAGATGTATATTGGTGATAATCAGGGTGGTGAAGGTACCGCCCCAGCCGCGGAGCAGCCGTCGGTGGACTGTCAACAAGAGTAACTTCTTTTTCCTCTTATGGCTGTACTTTTTCTTTTTTTTTTTTTTTGGTTTTCAATGATTTTATACTACTATTACATAACCTATTACATAACTAAACAACAGGTCTGAGAGCAGTGGTGTGTATGCGAAACTTATCCTGACTCGTGAATTGTGATACTAGAGATATCGTTTTCGAAAAACTCGCCGCCGAGTAACAAATCAGCTATAAAAGGGAAAAACATTATTGATTTTTTTTAAAATAAAAGAATTGGGGGTAGGGCAAAAGAAAGTAGTATGGGGATTGGGGATTGCATGGATAGGAATCGAACCCTCACCGGTACGGTGAAAGAATCTTTTTAAAATCATTTTTTAAATTGGGGTAGGGTAAAAAAAGAGTGAAAGATTTTCTTTTTTATTATTGTTTAAATTAGGATAGGAGAAAAGAAAGTAAGGAAGGTAATTACAAGTGGCGATTGAACTTTCACCAATAAGGTGAAAATTC
>JACEIK010002732.1:101938-121163 GCA_018107945.1 Datura stramonium | reverse complement strand
CCTGCTAACGCGGCGTCCTTCTATCTATCAATTTAATAAATAACACATATAGCATAAAAGAACCTACACAATCCCCCATAAGCAGGAAGGTGCCAATCAACACAGAGTCTATATACCCCTACCCGGGTCGCCATCCAAAATTAAAGTCGCTCTACTCACCTAGTAACTATGAGCATCCAGACGGACCCCTGGATATGCAGATTGGGCTCTTTGGTCCCCTGACTATAATTGTATTTTAGTCTGGAGGACTCCTATAACTGTAATTTGAGATCTGTATCTGTAATCTATAATCTGTGCCCTGGGCACAAGCGCTCGACAAGGGTATGCTATAATGCTTATCAGTCTGCTATGGGGAATGCTGCATCCCATATTCGTCCTACTGCGGATGACATGCCACTCCTTGGAGTGACGTATCCCCACCCTCTGACGGGCGAGTTAACGCAGCTATTAACCCTGGGCCGGCAAGGAAGCTCTAGGGGTGCCCACATAGAACAATCAGGTCTCTACAAAAAACAATAATCACATATAACATGTATGATAAATCTGATAATACTGTTCATGTTCTGAATCTCTGGCTGAATTACACTGAATCTGATATTGAGTCTGAAATAATATTTTCCTGTTTGATACTAATTTACTGACTTTTATTGTGAATACAACATAATAATACAAAGAATATTTACCTAATTCACACTGAGCTTAATACTCGACTTCTGGACTTTATTCTAGAATTTATTCTATTTTACTATACTAGAATTACTAACTTGCCGAAGAAACTGGTTTTACATACCTCAGTTGTCGGCTTTCTGACTAACTAGCGTAACTCGGCCAATATCCAACTATTTTTTTCAACTGCATTCAAATTCATAGAAAATAGAACTAAATTCATCAATAATCCGGAAGAAAATGCTACTTTAAATATATATACTGCCCAATCTTTGATTTATCAAAAAATAGCTGAAAACTCGCTATTTCTCGGAAGTCCAGAAGGGAGAAATGCTCACTTTAGGGCTAGGAGTATATTGACACTAATTTGGAGCAATTCTACTTACCTTGACTCAGCGGGTCGCTGCTTCGCCGAACGATTCTTGCGAAACTAACTCCGTAGGAATGCTCTCTACAGCTTTATACTTCAGTATCCGGAGTTAATTTGAGTTTGGACTGCGTTGAACGGCGTAATCGAATGAATATTTGTAAGGAACCCTCGTTCTCCCCTGTTCCCCTTCGTTTCTTCTGGAAATTGTATGTTAAAATGAAATAAAACCGAAGTGGGGGGGGGGTTTATATACTTGATCCTAGACAACCCCTCTGTGGCATGTTGACCATCGCGGAGGGACAGCCTCTATGGCACGTTGCCATCGCGGAGGGGGTCTGCCGGCCTCCTCTTGCGATGCTTCGACGTGGCGCTTGTCTGATCTCTCCCCGGGCCTTTTTCTAGCATGTATGGTATTCTAAATCTCTTAACCAACATGCAAATAGGTCATCTAAATGTCAAGAATTACGGGGTGTAACAGGAATCACCCGGAGAAGGCATGTGAAATGTGAACAGACCAGGTTAGTGTCTAAGGGACTAGAACCATAGTAATACAATATTACCTATAGGCTAAGAGTTATAATAAGCTACCTATGGAAGGTTAGGGCTGACTACTCAGGAGCATATCCGATTAGTAGCAGCCCTATAGTTGTTCTACGCTGAGATCAAGTATTCCAGAGTAAGCCTATTATGGTCAACTACTACAAATAGAATTGAGTCGACAACGATGAAATAGTAACCCTCGTCAGAGTTAACCCTTGTTAGCTTGGTCTCTGCATACGATGTTTGGGTTGTTAGGTGTTTTGTTTCCTCTAGGGATACACTCGCAAGAGAAATATCATGTCCGCATGGGCCGTATTGAGGCCGTGAGGGCCGTATGGAGATACAATTACAGTTACTTGCAGGGTCTAAGTGGTACCATTAGGGGTATATAGACTGATTGGCACTTGCCGGGGCTTATGGGGGCCCAAGTAGGTTATTATTGTGTTGTTTGTATCTTCCCAACTTATGGGGGTCGGGTTAGATTCTTTTCTGTATACTTTTCTACCGGCTATAGCTTATGAATGAATAGTCGTACAATTTCAGCTCATATACATATAGCATTTTACTGGATGCAGGTTATGGATAAGAAAGCTTACAGGTTAACTTCTGGTCCTTACTACTGTTTACTTTCAGTTCTTTATCAGTTTTAATCAGCTTTACTCACTGCCTTACATATTCGGTACATATTGTACTGATTCCCAACTATGGGGCGCTACATACTTGCCTGCAGGTTTAGACAGATAGGATTTGGGACCCTTATTAGCAGCTACTCAGAGTCTGCAAATTGGCCAGCTCCTTTCATTCGGAGTTGCCAAGTTGTAGAGGTTACCCGTCTTTTATTGTGTAGCATTTGGGTAGGCTGGGGCCCTATCCCATCCAACATTTTCTTTCTTAGAGGTGTGCAGACTACAGTCTTTAGTAAGTTGGTTCCTGTGGGCTGTGTAGGGCCCCTACTAGTTCATCAAGTGTCATGGTTGAAAAATCTTTAGCTTCTNCTACAGTCTTTAGTAAGTTGGTTCCTGTGGGCTGTGTAGGGCCCATATATGTCTTATTTTATGTGTTGGCCGTGTGGGGCCCAGTATAGCTGCCTGTTTTCTTTCTGTTACAACTAGACAACATCGTGGTCTTGTCGGCCCATAAAGAATCCCTTTGTTATTGTGTTTTTAGGTTAGCTTTTCTCTTTTACAGGTTTCTATGGGGTCTTGTCGGCCCGAGGTTGTATTTAAAACCGAGATATAACAGTTTGTTTTCTTGATTTTGAGTCGCTGATAAGCACCAGAGGTGCATATCTCCAGTCAGGTCAGTCCAGATTCGGGTATGGCATTAGGTTCCAGTCATGCCTCCCAAGGTGAGGCATGACACTAAATTTTCGAATAATGAACATTTAAGGTCGAGTATGGGGGTATTAGAGGGAACGGGTATGGGTGAGTCGTGTCGGGTCAGTCTAATTTTTAAAATTATTGTGCTGACATTAACTCGTCCAATGGGTCATTATATGTGACCACAACCTTTCTATGTGCCCGTTGGTGCTAGGTTAGAGGACTTACCTGTGGGACCTACGAACATAAAGGATAGACCATGGGTTCTCACAACAACCTATATTTATACCTCCATAGGTTCAATCTATGATTCTGAAGGTCTGCAGGAGTTGTTTAGGATGAGTGATACAACAAACCATTCTTTAAACAACTGTCTAATCACTCAGTGAATATGGATCCTCTGATCATCAAACAACAACTAGAGCTACGAGCCATAACATCATTGTACGGTTTGTTGTGAGGCTCGTAGCTCAGGTATGTGATTTGTCTTCTGGGTTTGGATCCATCATAGACATTCATACTTCAGCACACGTGAACACTATACTCAATTTACAATTACAACTTTGGATGCCTTTCAAGTAGCGCTTGATTTAATATCACGACACGACGTGGGTATGTTGATTACTTAGACTTCACCAAGATACCCCCATGTGTTGCCTCTGTTAACACTCAAAGTCACACTCTTGATAAAGTATGAAGTGGATGTTGTGAGTAAAGAACCCAAAAAAGGTTGGGGTCGAACCCAAAGGGAATATGGTAAAATATGGACTAACGCAAGTATTTTAGCTTTTAGGAATATTATCTCCAAACAAGGGAGTGGGAGGGGGGGTTATAAAAAATAGTTATAAAAAAAGATTGAAAATCAGTTGTTGTTTATCAAGGTTTGCAACTAACTAGGGTAAGTGTTCTCCATGGGTTCATAACTACTTCGGGTTTACACTTGTGAGCTATCCCAATGCTTACTTATAGAACTGATAATTAGGGTTCATCAAAACAACTGGTTCATCCCTATTGGATGACTATACTTAATTACCGGGTTAGGTCTTATGAGCGATTTCAATTCAACTATTATCATTTTATTCCAAATTAACTATCCTACGACCGCAGCTCAAGTTATACAATGACCCATAAAGATCAAGGCTTTGTTGTAATTCTCTTTTCCTAATCTCTACTTCTCTAGATTCAAGAAAGTAAAGAATTCAGGCAAGTATTAACGTTGTGCTTCATTAAGAAATATTAAAGATGAAAAGAATACAATACAAGTGTTTAGCATTGGTTTTGACTCACTTCGTATAACCCTAATTTGTTAATCCACCATGGTTTCCACAACCCTAGTTGTGGAGGTTTTAGTCTCTCATGATTGTAAGATTGTTACTAACATTCATAGAAAAACACACATTGAAGACTTACAACGATGATTGAAAGAAAACCTGCTTTGAATATTCAAGAATTAATGTTTAATAATCAAAGAACAAAGAAGAAATTCAAAGAAATAAATCTCCAAGACTTGAATTAAAATTCACAACAACTTGTCTCTAATTAAGTCTAATCACTTCCTGTCGCTTCACTCTACTGAAAATACCTAAAAGGTATTTGTACAAAAAATTGGAACCTTCTCCTAAGTAAACAGGGAAACTACCAAAAACTGTCGCCGCCTTCTCCTACGACTCGTTATAGCATTTTATGGGTCGTACATTGACTCGTACGTTGGCTAGCTTCTGCTGAATTTGGATAAGTGTTGAGACATGGTACGACTCGTACTAAGAACCTACAAGTCGTACAATCTTCCCGTGGCTTGATCTTGCAATTGCTGGCATCTTCTGTTAACTTCCGCTGATGGTATGGTAGGTTTCATACCTTCATTCCACGATCAGTGAGTCCTTCTCGTACATTGAGTTCTGCCAATCTTCTATTCTTCTGGTCTTTTCCACGGTTCCTTGGTACGGGTCTTAGTTAGGTTTCACGACTCATGATTGTGACCCATACTAGGATACTTGGCCTATGAAATTTCTCCTGGAACTTTCCACGATTGCCATGGTACAACTCCTACCATGAGCCGTAACTTGCCTTTGTTTCATAATTTGCTCCTGGACCTTTCCACGATTCTTAGTACAGATCGTACTAAGATCTGTACTAAGAAAATTTTCTATATTTTTATCCATCTTTTGCACAATTTAGCTCCAACATCTATTTTCCCTGTAAAAAAAGTAAAAGTACCTCATATCCATATAAACACACCTAAGTCCATGCTATTTTCCTAGTTTTAAGCATCGAAAGTGCTGTAAACTCACAGCATATCAACACCCTCAACTTATGACTTTCGCATGTCCTCAGGCAAAGAAAACAAAAACTAAAAACGACGCTTAACCAGAAGGTAAACCTAGAATACCTACAACCAACAAAACAAAATTTGCACTATGAACCATAATCGACTATTAACCATTTTTCTTTTCAAACTAAGTCAGCTATGCACACATGTAACCACAATCATGACATACAAGGATCAAGATGGCATCCAACTATCAACAGAGAATTGAGCTACCACTAATGCTATTCACAAAGATAATTGGTAAAATGCAACATAAACTACGTATCCCCACAACAAATGAAGTCCCTAACACTCACATATATATAATACGATGAACTTGGGACTAAACAAATGGGATTCTCACTCTCCTAAAGAACTTCCAAATAATGCACATCGGATATGATAGACTTGCCCTTATTTTATGTACTTTCGGCTCTTCATCTAACTTATTGAGCTGGTCTAGTCTCAACTTGGCTGCTTCATTCCAATCTAAGTTTAGTTTTTTCAGAGCCCATAATGCCGTATGCTTTAACTTTACCAACAGATGACATGACATGCCATAGACTAACAAATATGGAGATGATCCTATGGGGGTCTTATGAGCTATTCGATATGCCCACAATGCATCATTGAGATTCCTAGACCAATCTGTCTAGTTGGTATTCACCATTTTGGCCAGAATAGTCTTTATCTCCCTGTTAAACACTTCTACCTACCCACTTGATTGAGGATGGTAAGGTTTTGCCACCTTATGCTTCACACTGTAGTTTTCCAGCAGAGTTCTAAAGAGGCATTTACAAAAATGTGATCCACCGTCACTGATGATTGCTCTGGGAGTACCAAACCTAGCAAATATGTCACGACCCGAACATAGGCCTGGATCGAGACAGGGGACAAGAAGCCCCGAGAGACTTCAAGTCAACCCATAACATGAACATACATCTAACTCAATCAAGTAAAATGGAAGACTTAACATAATAAATATAGTGGAAGTCTAAGCATAACATATAATCCAGAAATACAGCATGAGTCTGAAGCTGAATACAATATATTGTCTGAAAAGACTCTAAGTCTGATGAGTTGATGGGACAAGACCCCAACTAACTCTCTAAGTATGAAACTGAAAATACGCAAAAATACTAAATAAAAGAGGGGCCCTTAACAAATGAGGACTCATCAACAGAGACTGAATGCTAACTCCGAAAGCTAGCTAGTGACGGGGCTGAGTCTGATGATCAAAGCCTGTATCATAAAATGATACAACATAGAGTATGCGGTCAGTACATGGAATGTACCGAGTATGCAAGGTAAGTAAAATTGCTTAATTTAAATAAAATCATTTAAAACATGCATAATGTAAGACATGATTAAGATAAGAATCTTAGAGTAGGGATTGCATGCTATATTCTGAAATCATGATCTGAACATAACATAACATCATAACCGAATCGAATGACCCAAAGCTGAAATATGATAATCATAAGTAAAACTGAACGTTGGGTCAAACCAGTTTGAGAACATATATAGATATCATGAATGATAAACATGCATAACTGAAATCATGAGGAACAATGGGAGACTCGTCATATAACCGACATACCATGATAGAGCTTATGTGGTCGCAACTATCACACTCAAGTGGGTAGAGCCACCCAAAGCCTCGCCAGGGCTAAGGATGATACCATGATATTGATATCAAGCTCGAGGCCATTCGGGCAGGGGATAGATCACAAGGGAGGTCCCAAAGTATATATATAATATGTATAAACCTACGTTGGCGTGTAGTTTTGAGGCATAGGGTTGATCGACCCATAGCCTACTCGGTGCTAGACACTACTCCCAAAAACATGCATATGCTCTACATCATTTTTCAATGAAGCTTACAATCGTCTATTGACGAAGCTCAATAATCAAATATATATCAAATTTGAAATCATATATGAGGAGCTCTTGCTCAAAACATACCACAAGCTTAATATAATTGTGAGTCTTAACTCCAAAACGATGTGGTAAGCTTAATTCGTAAAATCATAAATCGTACTTGAACATATGGGCATTTTCCAATACTTTAACATGCTTGAAAATACTTAATTCACCTGAAAACATGCTCATAAACATGGGTAACTTGAGAATATGCTTTTAATCAATAATATCTCGTCATACTTGAACATTCATCATAAATCTCAACTTTTCATGAACTTCTCATAATTGGGCATTTTAATTTGTAAAGCTTGAAAGCATGATTACAATTGAAAATAATGTAAAAATTGCCCATGAATCATAATTCAATAATAGGAACATCTTGAAATCATACCCATGTAGGAAATTAGGAATTTTGGTTAAAACCTCATAAGATCAACATATGAATTTTTCATGTTTTATAGAGGGATTGGGCATGGGTGTGAACAAGTTCACCCATTCATAACCTACATACCTAATAGGATCTGATTACACCACTCCCTTGATTGCCCAATGAAAGATTGAAGAAAAACTTGAAGGAGATTAAGCTTAATCACCCTATTTGGCCTAACAGCCCCCTTTTGACAGTGATTTTCACAATCCATGCCNATAGGATCTGATTACACCACTCCCTTGATTGCCCAATGAAAGATTGAAGAAAAACTTGAAGGAGATTAAGCTTAATCACCCCTCTATCTCTCTAAGTTTGCATGCATGAGTAGGAATAGCCTAGAATGAATTTTTCCCTCTTAATACTCACTATTCATAGCTTAAAACGACGTAGTTTAGATCTTAGGATCATAGTAATTATGGAAAAGCCCTTACTAAATTCTTAAAAAATAACTGACTACTAGTCTCAATGAGGGACTAGATGAGTCGTTACTAGGGGGACGAATCGTCATCAACTGTCGTTGTGTGCATTACCACTTTTCCTCAAAGGGTCCCCACGAGGGACTTAACGGGTCGTTATTACCCGTGGTCACCACTCGTTACATTCACTGCCCAATATCTCTAGTTTTTCACCAAAGGCTAACCACGACTCACCTAACGAGTCATGGTGACTGACCACGATTCATGGGTTCTAATCATGAAGTACACTGCTCACTCAGCCTTCATCATCCAAATACCCTTGATCACGGGTGACCCAACGACTGGTAGGGCTGACCACGACTCGTGGTCACACCCCTGGTCGCCCCAATTTGAATTTTCCAGGTAAGTCAACACCCCTCAGCACAAGTCACTTAATGACTCGTGGTCAACCTGACGGGTCACATGACGACCCATTTTCTGATCTGGTGTAGAAAATTTTATTTTCTCCGTTTCAACTCCCGGGTCTGATCTTTGGGCTTTCGGGGAATAACAATATCTCCCCCTTGGGAACATTCATCCTCTGAATGTTGAAAATCATACAGAAAAGTAGAAAATGCAATCATCATATTCAAATACTGATCATATAAGCTGAAAATTGACGGAATGACTAACTCCGACTCGAACTATATGGATCAACTGAATTCATGAATCATACATACATCCACATACATGAAAGAAACTGGGGCACATGAACTGAACATGAAACTGAATAGAGTTTTAAGGTAAATACCGATACCTCAAGCTGGAACTGAGATGGTAAGGAATAAATGTGGGTATACGGCAATCATATCTGCTTCGGCTTCCCACTAGCTCCCTCAACATGTTGATTCCTCCATAGAACTTTGACTGAAGCTACTTCCTTGTTTCTTAACCTTCAAACCTGACGATCTAGTATTTCTACCGAAACCTCTTCATAACTAAGGCTGTCTTTCACACCGACACTGTCCACTGGAACAACTAGAGCTGGATCACCCAAACACTTCTTTAAGAGCAATACATGAAAAACAGGATGAACAGAAGATAATTTTGAGGGAAACTCCAATTCATATGCCACCTTGCCAACCCACTTCACAACCCGGTAGGGGCCAACATAACAAGGGCTAAGTTTTCCATTCTTTCCAAACCTCATCACTCCCTTCATGGGAGACACCTTCAGAAACACCCAATCATCAACTTCAAACTCAAGTTTCCTCCTCCTCACATCAGCATAGGACTTTTGGCGACTTTGAGCTGTCATTAACCTGTCCCGAATAAGCTGAACTTTCTCCATGGCCTCATGGACTGAATTTGGTTCTATCATCACAGCTTCACCAACTTCAAACCAACCAATAGGAGATCAACATCTTCGCCCGTAGAGAACCTCAAACAGATCCATATGAATGCTGGAATGGTAGCTGTTATTATATGCGGACTCAATAAGAGGAAAATGGTGATCCCAACTACCCATGAAGTCAATCACACATGCTCTCAACATGGCCTCAAGAGTCTGAATGTCCGCTCCGCTTGACCATCCATTTGCGGATGAAATGCTGTACTGAGCTTAACCTGAGTACCCAGTCCTTTTTGAAATGACCTCCAAAACTGAGAGGTAAATTGAGTACCTCTGTCTGATATGATGGACAAGGGCACTCCATGCAACCGAACTAGCTCTCGGGTGTAATAATCCTTAAGTAGCTCCAACCACCTCCTTTGGCGTAGATTTAGATCCTTCTGGGTAAACACATATTGTAAACTCTTGTGGTCAGTAAACACATTTACATGGACCCCATACAAATAGTGTCTCCATATTTTCAAGGAAAATACCATCGCCGCCAATTCAAGATCATGGGTTGGTAATTTTTCTCATGAACTTTCAACTATCTGGAAGCATATGCTATAACCTTGCTGTGCTGTATCAATACACAACCAAGGCCGATTCTAGAAGCATCGCAATACACCACAAACCCATCGATACCCTCGGGTAGGGTTAACACCAGTGCTGAGGTAAGTCGACTTTTCAACTCCTAAAAGCTCCTCTCACAAGCCTCCGACCATTGGAACTTCACTTTCTTTTAGGCCAGTTTGGTCAATGGTGCTGCAATAGATGAAAAACCCTCAACAAATCTTTGATAGTAGCCAACTAAGCCCAAAAAGCTCTGAATATTCGAAGGATTCATTGGTCTAGGCCAATTCTTCACCGCTTCTATTTTCTGAGAGTCCATCTTTATACCTTCACTTGATACCACATGACCCAAAAATGCCATCGAGTTCAACCAAAACTCACACTTGCTAAATTTGGCATATAGTTGGCGATCCTTGAGAGTTTGTAGTTCCACCCTTAAATAAGTGGCATGCTCCTCCTCGCTCTGAGAGTATATCAGGATGTTATCAATAAACACAATCACGAACATATCCAAGTATGCTTGAACACCCTATTCATCAAGTCCATAAAAGCTGCAGGAGCATTCGTTAGTCCAAAAGACATAACTACAAACTCATAATGACCATACCACGTCCTGAAGGCTATCTTCGGGATGTCACTCTCCCAAACCCTGAGCTGATGGTACCTGAATATGAGATCTATCGTCAAAAAGCACTTGGCACCCTGAAGATGGTCAAACAAATCATCAATCCTAGTTAGAGGATACCTGTTGTTGATGGTAACCTTATTCAACATAGTAACCTTGTTCAACTGTCGATAATCAATACACATACGAAGAGAACCATCTTTCTTTCAGACAAAGAGAACTGGTGCACCCCATGGGGATTTGCTCGGTCTAATGAAACCCTTGTCTAACAAGTCCTTCAATTTCTCTTTCAACTCCTTTATCTCAGCTGGAGCCATTATGTAAGGAGAAATAGATATAGGCTGCATTTCGGAAAGAATGTCAATACCAAAATCAATCTCCCGCTCGGGAGGGATTCTCGGTAAATCATCTTGGAAGATTTCTGGATACTCACATACTACTGGGACTAACTGGATAGTCGGGATCTCGGACGTAGCATCCTTAACCCTAACTAAATGTTACACGCAACCCTTGGAGATCATCTTTCTAGGCTGAAGGTTGGAAATGAAATGACCTACAGGAACAACTGAACTACCCTTCCACTCAATGACTGGCTCACCTAGAAATCTGAACTCTACTGCCTGGTTTCTAAAATTAACTGAGGCATAACACGAAAATAGCCAATCCATGCCGAGGATAACATCAAAATAGGTTATGGCTAACTCTACTAGATCTGCTGAGGTGAATTTATGAAGGACTGTGACCGGGAAACTTCTACACACCCATCTAGCTACATCTGAATCACCCACTAGAGTAGAGACTTAGAAGGGTTCTGACAAGATTCCAGGACTGACTCCGAAACTACTAGCAAAAAAAGGTGTCACAAAAGACAAGGTAGCCCCTGGATCTAATAAAAGCATATACATCAAGATGGAAAACTCGTAACATACCAGTGACTACATCCAGGGAGACCTCTTGCTCCTGGTGGGATACTAAGGCGTAGAATCTGTTTTGGCGCTGACCGCCACCTGTGCTAGTAGATTCCCCTTGCTGGGCTGGGCATGCGAGTGGAGCTGCTTAATTGGAAGTTGGGCCTCGACCCTTATCATGGCCCTGTCTAGTTGCTGGGCAATCTATGATTATATGTTCGGGCTTCCCACACCCGAAGCAAGCACCTGTACTCGCCAAGAACTGACCCATTTTCCCCCAAACACACCTGCCGCAAATTGGGATACTGGAATTGCGGGCCTTCTTCTCTGACCCCTAGAGCCTGATGCTCGTCCTCTCTGGTCGTTCCTATGTTTAGATGGCACACTCATTGCTAAAGATGCTGGGGTGAAAGATCTATGGTGGGTCTGCTGTTGGTGCCTACCACCTGACCTCGGCCGAGAGAACCTATAGCTGTCCGTCTTATCCCTCTTAGCCTCTCTCTCCCTCAGATGCGCCACCTCCATCTGCTGGGTGTATAAGACTATCCGAGGGAGATCCATATATTGACGGAGCATGGTGGTCCTGCAATCCTTGTCTAGATAGTTTGCCACCCCATGAACAAACCTGCTTACTCGTGCCCTCTGATCAACCACTAACTCTGGGGCGTGCTTTGATAGATGAGTGAACTCAAGGGCATACTCCTGCACCATCATCTTCACCTTCTTAAGATTCATGAACTCGGCTACCTTCAACTCCCTCATCTCACGAGGGAAAAACCGATCAAGAAAAGCAACGTGAAACTCCTCCCAATTGATAGGGCTTGCAGCCGCCCTACTATCCTTCCACTGTCTAAACCAAATGTGTGCGACCCCCTTCAACTGATATGAGGCCAAATCAGCACACTTAACTCCATTCACCCCATGACCTGGGTGATTTTCATAATCTCGTCGAAAAACTCATGTGGATCCTCGTCCACCTTGGACCCAATAAACTCTGGTGGGTTCATCCTTAAGAAATATCTGACTCGTGATGCCGCCGCATTCCCATTCTACGGGACATGCCCCACTGTCTGCTGGTTGAGTTGAGCGGTCAAGGCCTGTGCTAGCATCTGAATGGCTGCCCGGAATTCAGCATTGGCAACCGACTCTGGTGCATGGTGCTCCTGGATTGGTGGGGCTTGTTGGTGCCCGTCCCCATTGCCATCCTCGTGACCATTTTCATTTCCATTCCTTCTTCCATTAACTCTGTGGGAAGGCATGATTCTGCAATCGCGAATAGCACGAGTTAGAAAGATAGAGAGACATTTCACCGCACAACATATATCATGAAAGAAGGGAACATTTCCTAAACATCTCTTAGCCTCTTCTTCATAAGTGTGGCATGCTTCACATCCATGAAAAAGACTCTACTTAACGCGGCTTTCAGACACCCTAGAATACTTCAAACCTATTGCTCTGATACCAAGTTTGTCACGACCCGAGCATAGGCCTGGATTGAGACACGGGACAAGGAGCCCCGAGAGACTGCAAGTCGACCCATGTCATGAACATACATATAAATCAATCAAGTAAAGTGGAAGACTTAACATAATAAATATAGCAAGTCTAAGAATAACATATAATCCAGAAATACAACACGAGTCTAAAGCTGAATACAATCTATTGTCTAGAAAGACTCTAAGTCTGATGAGTTGATGGGACAAGAACCCAACTAACTCTCTAAGTCCGAAATTTAAAATACGAAAACATACTAAATAAAAGAGGGTCCCTAGACAGATGAGGACTCACCAACAGAGACTGAATGCTAACTCCGAAAGCTGGCTAGTGATGGGGGTGAGTCTGATGATCGGAGCCTGTATCATAAAATGATACAACATAGAGTATGCGGTCAGTACGTGAAATGTAACGAGTATGCAAGGTAAGTAAAACCGCTTAATTTAAATAAAATCATTTAAAACATGCATAATGTAAAACATGATTAAGATAAGAAGCTAAGAGTAGGGCTTGCACGCTATTTTCTAAAATCATGATCTGAACATAACATAACATCATAACAAAATCAAATGACCCAAAGCTGAAATCTGATAATCAAAAGTACAACTGAACATTGGGTCAAACCTGTTTGAGAACATATATAGATATCATGAATGATAAACATGCATAACTGAAATCATGAGGAACATTGGGAGACTCATCATATAACCGACATACCACGATAGAGCTTATGTAGTTCCAACTATCACACTCAAGTGGGTAGAGCCGTCCAAATCTTTTCCAGGGCTAAGGACGATACCATGATATCGATATCAAGCTCGAGGCCCATTTGGGCAGGGATAACTCACAAAGGAGGTCCCAAAGTATATATAATATGTATAAACGTACGTTGGGTGCATAATTTTGAGGTATAGGGTTGATCGACCCATAGCCTACTCAGTGCTAGACACTACTCCTAAAACTTGCATATGCTCTCCATCATTTTTCAACGAAGCTTACCATCATCTATTGACGAAGCTCAATAATCAAACACATATCAAATATGAAATAATATATGAGGAGCTCTTGCTCAAATCATACCACAAGTTGAATATAATTGGAAATCTTAACTCCAAAACCATGTGGTAAGATTAATTCGTAAGATCATAAATCATACTTGAACATGTGGGCATTGCCCAATACTTTAACATACTTGAAAATACTTAATTCACCTGAAAACATGATCATAAACATGGATAACTTGAAAACATTCATTTCATCAATAATATCTCATCATACTTGAACATTCATCATAAATCTCAACTTTTCATAAACTACTCATAATTGGGCATTTTAATTTATAAAGCTTGAAAACATGATTAATTGAAAACAGTGTAAAACTTGCCCATGAATCATAATTAAATAATAGGAACATCTTTAAATCATACCCATGTAGGAAATTAGAAATTTTATCCATTGGGTTAAAACCCCATAGGATCAACATATGAAATTTTCATTACATAGAGAGGGATTGGGCATGGGTGTGAACAAGTTCACCCATTCATAACCTACATACCTAATAGGATCTGATTACACCACTCCCTTGATTGCCCAATGAAATATTGAAGAAAAACTTGAAGGAGATTAAGCTTAATCACCCCTATATCTCTCTAAGTTTGCATGCATGAGTAGGAATAGCCTAGAATGAATTTTTCCCTCTTAATACTCACTATTCATAGCTTAAAACGACGTAGTTTAGACCTTAGGATCATAGTAATTATGGAAAAGCCCTTACAAAATTCTTAAAAAATAACTGGCTACTAGTCTCAACGAGGGACTAGATGAGTCGTTACTAGGGGGACGAATCGTCATCAACTGTCGTCGTGTGCACTGCCACTTTTCTTAAAAAGGTCCCCACAAGGGACTTTAACGGACTCGTGGTCACCACTCATTACCTTCACTGCCTAAAATCTCAAGTTTTTCACCAAAGGCTGACCACGACTTACCTAACGAGTCGTGGTGACTGATCACGATTCGTGGTTTCCAATCGTGAAGTGCACTACCCACTCAGCCTTCATCTTCCAAATACCCTTGACCATGGGTGACCCAACGACTCGTGGGCCTGACCATGACTCGTGGTCACACTCGTGGTCACCTTAACTATGAATTTTCCAAGTAAGTCAACACCCCTCAGCACAAGTCACTTAATGACTCGTGATCAACCTGACAGGTCTCATGAGGACCCCTTCTGTGACCTGGTGCAGAATTCTCCGTTTCAATTCCAGAGTATGATCTTTGGGCTTTCGGGGTATAACGGAATATGTGCTTCCGCAAAAATGCTGTGAAACTTTTCCCTTCATTGTTAGGAAGTGCAATAGCCTCCACCCATTTGGAGACATAGTCCACAGCCACCGAGATGTATTTCATCCTATATGAGCTAACAAATGGGCCCATGAAGTCAACATCCCATACATCGAATAGCTCTACTTCTAGGATAAGGGTCAATGTAGCTCATGCTTATGAGTAATGACACCTTGTCTTTGGCACTAATCACATGACTTGGCATAATCGTAAGCATCTTGGTGGATAGAGGGCAAATAATACCCTCACTGTAAAATTTTGTGAGCAGTTTGGATACCACTATGATGACCCCCAACTAGGGACGAGTGGCAAGCCTCCAGAATGCTCAACATCTCTACCTCTGGCACACACCTCCAAATCAACCCATCTTCAAAATTGGGAAATAAATATGTTTCATCCTAATAGTATCTCTAAGCATGAAACAAGAACTTCTTCCTTTGCTGGGGTGTCATATCTATTGGAATCATGTCGCTAACAAAATAATTTACATAGTCAGTGAACCAAGGGATCAAGTCTTGAGATGAAGCCAATATTGTTCATCTGGGAGCATTATCAATATCAATCTCATCTGTTGCTCTAGCCTCAGATTCTAGTCCAGACAAGTGATCGACCACCTGATTTTCTGTTCTTTTATGTTCTTATACCTCAAATTCAAATTCTTGGAGAAACAATACCTATCTGATCAACCTGGGTTTAGCATCCTTTTTAGACATTAGATACCTCAAGGCAGCAAGCTTTGTATGGACAATTACCTTAGTTCCAAGCAAGAATGCCTGAAAATTTTCAAATGCAAAGACCATTGCTACAACACCTGTTTAGTGACTGTGTAGTTCTTTTGAGTTGTATTATGTGTTTTACTAGCATAATAGATAGGGTGAAAAATCTTCTCTCTTAGATGGCCCAGGACAGCACCAACGGCCACCCCACTAGCATCGCACATTACCTTGAATGGGAGAGACCAATCTGGCACTATAATAATAGGAGTAGTGGTGGGTTTCTCCTTTAGGCATTCAAAGGCCTTCAGACATGCCTCATCAAATATGAACTTCACCTCCTTCTCAAGCAGTTTGAGCAGTGGTTGTGAAATCTTTGAAAAGTCTTTGATGAACCTCCTATAGAATCCTGCATGCCCAAAAAAGCTTCTGACCTCTTTACAAAAATAGGTGGTGGAAACCAGCTATTACTTCAATTTTCTCCTTGTCCACCTCTATCCCCTTTACAGAGATTTTGTGACCCAGGACTATTTCTTCTTTGACCATGAAGTTACATTTCTCCTAATTTAAGACAGGATTAGTTTCTTCGTATCTATTCAACACTTTTCCCAAATGCTTGAGGCAGGATTCAAAGAAGTCGTCCAAAACTGAGAAGTCATCCATAAACACCTTGATGGTATCCTCTACAATATCTGAGAATATTGCATTATACAATGTTGGAATGTGGCTGGTGCATTACACAACCCAAAGGGCATTCTCCTAAAAGCAAATGTTCTATACGAGCAAGTGAAGGTGGTCTTCTCTTGGTCTTCCGGGGCTATAGAGATATGGGTGTACCCCGAATAATCATCAAGAAAATAGTACCAGCCTCTACCTTCCAACCTATCAAGCATCTAATCCATGAATGGCGTTGGAAAATGGTCCTTTTGGGTCCAGTGGTTGAGTTGTCGATAATCCATGTATACACGCCAACTTGTGACTAGTCTTGTCGGTATCAGCTCATTTGTCATTAGGTACCACTGTTATCTCACCTTTCATTGGAACATATTGTAAAGGACTTACCCACTTGCTATCCACAATTGGGGTAAACTATATCAGTTTCTAGCAACTTGATAACCTGTTTTCTTCGCTACTTCTTGCATAGGTGGGTTCAGTCGTAGCTGATGCTCTATACTTGGTACATAATTCGGCTCGAGCTAGATTTTGTGGGTGCATATGTCTGGAGGGATCCCAATGATGTTAGTGATGGTCCATCCAATTGCTTTTTATGCTTTTTCAATACTGTTACCAAAGATTCTACTTGCCAGTCTGCCTAGTCCACTGCAATAATTACTGGAAAAGTATTATTTTCTCCCAAGAATGCATATTTGGGGGGGGGGGAATGCCTTAAGTTCCAAAACTGGTGGTACCTCATGATGATCTTGCTGGAGGAGTTACACAGTTCTTTAAATCAAGGTCTAACCTCTTTGGTCTGAAGTTATACGACTCCATTCCTTCTAAAGCATTCTCCATTTAGCCCGGTACTCCATCTCCCTCATAATTCATCAAGACAACTGCTAGTGTATCAATTTTCATCATCTCTCTCATGGACACTAGCAGCCTCTTGTCTTCCATTTGTGTGCTCACATAGGTGGTTCTTGAGGTGAGGCTTCGCTGTAACCTGAATGAATCACAAAAGAAAAAGAAAACGTAAACGAGGAAATAACAACTAAAAATTAAGCACAAACAATTAATCTATATGGCACCACTTTTTGATAGTGCTCAAACTCACACTCCTAATAAAGTATGAAGGGGACATTGTCAATAAAGAACCCAACAAAGGTTGGCGTCGAACCCAGAGGGAATGTAGTAAGATATGGACTAACATAAGTATTTAATCTTTTAGGAATGTTATCTCTAAAATAGGGGGGTTTATAGAAAATAGTTATAAAACAAAATTGAAAATCGATTGCTGTTTATCAAGGTTTGCAATTAACTAGGGTAAGTATTCTCCATGGGTTCATAACTACTTTGGGTTTACACTTGTGAGCTATCCCAATGCTTAATTGTCGAACTGATAACTAGGGTTCATCCAAACGACTGGTTCGTCCCTATTGGATGACTATACTCAATTACCGGGTTAGGTCTACTGAGCGATTTCAATTCAACCGTTATCAATTTGTTCCAAATTAACGATCCTGCTACTGCAGCTCAAGTTATATAATGACCCATAAAGATCAAGGCTTTATTGTATTTCTCTTTTCCTAATCTCTACTTCTCTAGGTTCAAGCAAGTAAAGAATTCAGGCAAGTCTTAACGTTGCACTTTGTTAAGAAACATTAAAGATGAAGAGAATACAATACAAGTGTTTAGCATTGGTTTCGACTCACTTCGTGTAACCCTAGTTCGTTAATCCACCGTGGTTCCCACAACTATAGTTGTGGAGGTTTTAGACTCTCATGATTGTAATATTATTACTAGCATTCATAGCCAAACATATAATTGAATACTTACAATGATGATCGAAAGAAAACCTGCTTTGAATATTGTAAGAATTAATTTTGAATAAAACAAGAACAAAGAAGAAATTCAAAGAAAGAAATCTCAAAGACTTGAATTAAAATTCACTACAACTTGTCTCTAATTGCATCTAATCACTTCCTATCACTTCTCTCTACTGAAAGTAACCTAAAAGGTATTTATACAGATAATTAGAACCTTCTCCTAAGTAAAAAGGAAAACTACCAAAAAACTGTTTCCCCCTTCTCCTATGACCCGTAACAACATTGTACGGGCCGCACCTTGGCTCGTATGTTTGCTGGATTATGCTGAATCTGGCTAAGTGTTGAGACATGGTATGACTGGTACCAAGAACCTACGAGTTGTAAAATCTTCTCGTGGCTTGATCTTTCAATTGCTGGTATCTTCTGTTAACTTCCATGGATGGTATGGTACGACTCGTACCTTTATTCCATGATCCGTGAGTCCTTCTCGTACATTGAGTTCTGCTAGTCTTCTATTCTTTTGGTATTTTCCACTGTTCCTTTGTGTAGGTCTTAGGTAGGTTTCACGACTTGTGATTGCTACTCGTACCAGGATACTTGGCCTATGCAATTTCTCCCGAAACTATCCACGACTGTCATGGTACGACTCGTACCAAGATGGTACGGCTCGTACCATGAGCCGTAACTTGCCTTTGCTTCACAATTTTCTCCTGGACCTTTTCATGATTCTCAGTACGGGTCATACAAG
>JACEIK010002732.1:80752-101815 GCA_018107945.1 Datura stramonium | reverse complement strand
ATACATACCTAATTCCATGCTAGTTTCCTAGTTTTAAGTGTTTATAGTGCTATAAACTCATAGCACATCAGCCTCCCATGAAGCGCTTGATTTAACATTGCGGCACGACTCGGGTCCCTGGGTTACTTAGACTTCACCCAGGGCCCAAAGGTCAACTAGCTTGATTTCCTTATTTGTTGCCAGATGTTTACCTTTATGGTTCTCAAGTTCAATTGCACCATATGAGAACACTTGCACCACTCGAAATGGCCCTAACTATTTAAACTTCAACTTGCTAGGAAAGTGAAGCCTCGAATTGAACAACAAGACCAAATCACCCGGATTAAACTCTCTTTGCTCAATCTTCTAGTCATGATACATTTTCATCCTATTTTTGTAAGGGGATGAACTCTCATAGGCTTTCAACTGAAATTCATCTAACTCATTCAACTGATGAAGCCCCAAGTTCATGGCGTCATCCTAATTTAGATTTATCTTCTTGAACTCCCACATGGCCTTGTGCTCAAGTTCAACTGGTAGATGACATGATTTTCCATATACAAACTGATAGGGAGACATACCTACATAAGTCTTGAAGGAAATTCGGTAAAGCTATAAGGCATCATCCAGCTTCCTTGACTAATCTGTTCTATTTGTATTCAGAGTCTTCGCAAGGATTGTATTTATCTCCTGGTTGGAGACCTCAACTTTCCCACTAGATTGCGGATAATAAAGTGTTTCCACCTTATGCTTCACACCATAATTTTCAAGAAGAGTCTGAAACAATTGGTTGCTAATGTGTGAACCCCCATCACTGATGATTGCACTTGGAGTCCCAAGCCTAGAAAATATGTTTTTCTTCAAGAACGCTGTTACACTCTTGCTTTCATTATTGGGAAGCGCAACCTCCTCCACCCATTTTTACACATAGTCAACAACCACAAGTATATGCTTCATCCCATTCAAGGTCACAAATGGACCCATGAAGTCAATGTCCCATACATCGAATAACTTAATAACAAGAATGGGGGTGAGACGGAGTTCATGCCTTCTTGATATGCCTCCTTGCCTTTGGCATGCATCAAAAGCTTTTGTATAATCATGAGCATCTTGGTGAATAGTTGGCCAATAGTATCCATATTGCAGAATTTTATGGGCCATGCGGGTACCACTATGATGACCTCCAACAGGGGATGAGTGACAAGGCTCCAATATGCTCAATATTTCATCCTTAAGCACACACCTACAAATCATCCCATCAATACAAAGGAGAAACAAGTATGGCTCATCCCAGAAAAACTTCCGCACATCTGACATAAACTTCTTTCACTGGTGAAAGGAAAAATCTGCAGGTACCACATCACTTACCAAATAATTAGAAAAGTCCACAAACCATGAAATGAGATCTTGTGATGCAGCCAAAACCTGTTTGTCATGAAATGTATCATCTATGTCAAGCTCATCCTTCAACATTGCATCTTCCTCAAGCCTGGACAAGTGATTAGCCACTTTATTTTCGGTCCCCTTCCAGTCCTTAACCTTAAACTCAAACTCTTGCAGCAAAAGTACCCATCTAATTAGCTGTGGCTTGGCATCTTTCTTTGCCATCAAGTACTGAAGAGTTGCGTGGTCTATATGAATAATCACTTTTGATCCAAGAAAATAAGCCCAAAACATGTCAAATGCAAATACCATAACCAAAAACTCTTGCTCCGTCACGATGTAACTTTTCTAGGCCACATTCAATGCTTTGCTAGCAAAATAGATCAGAAGTGAAATATTTTCTCACCTTTAGCCCCAGACAGCACCTAAGGCCACTCTGTTAGCATCACACATGAACTCAAATGGTAAGGACCAATCTGGTGCGACTATGACAGAAGAAGTAGTCAATCTCTCCTTCAAACATTCAAATGCTTTCGAGCATGCATCATCAAAAACAAACTCCACCTCTTTCTCAAGTAATTTGCACAAAGGATATGCAATCTTTGAGAAGCCCTTGATGAACCTCCAAAAGAATCCTGCTTGACCTAAAAAACTCCTAATGCCCTTAACAAAAATCCTATCACATCAATCTTCACCTTGTCCACATCTATGCTCTATCCTAAAATATAGTGAACTAGCATAATACCCTCCTTCACCATGAAATGACACTTCTCCTAATAGCACCAAGTTGATCACTTCGCATCTATGCAACACCTTGCTCAAATGAGTCAAGCAAGCATAAAAAAAATCACCAACCATTGAGAAATAATCCATAAAGACTTCTATGGTATCCTCCACCATGTATGAGAACATGGACATCATGCAATGCTGAAATTTGGCCCGTGCATTATATAAACCGAACGACATCCTCTTGAAGGAAAATGCAAGGGCAGGTGAAGGTGATTTTATCTTGGTCTTTTGAGGCTATGGAAATCTAATTGTACCCCAAATAACCATAAAAAAATAATACCACCCTCTACCTACAAGTCGATCAAGCATCTGATCCATGAATGACATTGGGAAGTGGTCTTTCTGTGTCCACTAATTCTGCTTCCTATAGTCCATGCACACTCTCCAACCTGTAACCAGCCTCAATGGAATAAGATCATTATTGGCATTTAGAACCATAGTGATTCCACCTTTCATTGGCACAAATTGGACGGGGCTTACCCATTTGCTATCTGCAATAGGGCACACCACGCCCACATCTAACCAATTAATAATCTCCTTCTTTACCACCTCTTGCATATGTGTATTCAACCTATGTTGATGCTCAATACTCGGAATATAGTCTGGCTCAAGATGGATTTTATGAGTGCAAATACTTATGGGATCCTAATAATATCTGTAATGGAACATCCAATGGCCCTCTTGTGCCTCTTTAGAATGAAAACCAATGCATCCACTTGCCATTCCACTAAATCTGCTACGACAATAACCAATAAGGTGATTGCAGCTCTTATGAACATATACTGAAGATGAGATGGGAACGCCTTGAGCTCCAAGACTAGAGGCTCCTTAGTAGAAGGTTTGGCCGGAGGTGTTGCACGGTTCTTCAAATCAAGATCAATCTTCTTGGGAGCATAAGGGTACGATCTCATACCAACAAGTGCACTAATGATCTCATCATACCCATCTATCTCATTAGCATCACAATTCATAATAATCACAACCAGTGCCTCAACATTCAATCTCCCCTGAATAGGCTTTATTGGAGACTCCACATATACTATATTAATCACTAAGACCACCCGTATGTCATTTGGTTGCTTCATTGACTGGCACATATTAAAAGTTACTTCTTCATTATTTAACCAGAATTTCAATTGTTCAGTTTTCATATCTACTAATGCATGTTCGGAGCCAAGGAATGGTCACCCCAGATGATGGGGACCTCAAAATCAACCTCACAATCTAAAATGATAAAATCAGCCAAAAAGATAAATGATTCAACTTTCACCAGTACATTGTAGAGAATGCCCACCAGATTCTTCACCGTATGATCTGCCATAAGAAATCGTATTATAGTCAGCTTGGGGGCTCCTAAGACCAATTATATTAACACAGCTAGCGGCATGAGATAAATACTAGCACTACATCACATAAAGCCTTAGCAAAATAAAAGCTGCAATGGTGCAGGGTATGGTGAAAGCTCCCGGGTTTTCCTTCTTCTGCACAAGAGACCGAGATGATATTGCACTATAATGGTGCAAATTATTTGCAAACTCAAAGCTCATGGTCCTCTTCTTAGAGACAAGGTCTTTCATAAAATTCGCATATCCAAGCATCTATTCAAGTGCCTCGACTAAAGGAATGTTCATAGATAATTGCTTTAGTATCAAAATAAACTTGTGATATTTCCCTTCCTCGTCCCTCTTCTTCATTATCTATGGGAAATAAGGAGGAGGTTTTCGAATCGGAGTAAACTTCTGAGGGTTCTTCTTCTCCTTCCACTTTCTAGACACAATCTCCTTTTCATTACTAAGAGCCATCTTTTTAGCTGCATTCTTAAGCATAACCTTTTCTCCAGAATTCGCAACCTTATAACATTAATTAACTCGGGCTCAACTAAATCATCAACCACAACTGGCATAGGAGCGTTAACTGTCTCCTTCCCATTTGTAGTAGTTACAGCTATACAGTGAGTGTTATTCTTTGAATTCTGGTCTATGTTACTAGGAAGTGTGCCTTTCTGCCTATAATTTAGTGAAACTAACATCTGACCAATTTTCTGCTCAATCTACTTGATAACAATAGTATGTGACTCCACCTTTTCGTTCATCCCAGAAATATCTGTACAAAGCTTCTTGAAGTAGCCTTCATTAGCCTCCATCTGTTTTAAGACTTTGGATAACATATTATCCATTCTTGAAATGCTAGATTCTGTTTCACGGTTACCTAGAGGAACATATAAACCAGTTCTATCATTTTTATATCCATCATGCTTCTTCTGGTTACCATTGTCTTTGCCTCTAATCCTTTCCCTATATATACCCCGATTGTAGTTGTTATCTCTGTAGTAGTTCCAACCTTGATTTCCTTGACTTTGGCGCCAAGTGTCTTGATTAGACCCTTGAGCATTGGCACAAAAACCGACCCCTTAATCATTCAAATAATTCGCTCCTCATCAGACTTAGACTCTCCACCATCGTTTCGTGGATCTTTATCTTGAAAACCTACTATATTTACCTTCTCAGCCCAGCTCCCATGAGGTGCTTGGCAAGGAGCCCTATCATGGTTTTGATCTCAATAATAACATGATCTCTCTCTTCATCTTTCCTCCTTTGCTTCGGAGATATACCTACTACATAAGTACCGGCGGGAATTTTAGCTTCCGGTGTGTGCCATGCTCGGTTAGTCTTGGTGATTCTATCAAGTACTTCTGCAGCCTCACCATAAGTGTGACTCATAAATGTTCCACCAGAAATAGTGTTGACCACAATTTAGTTTTAGCATATAAAGACCTATAGAATATTTCCAACAAAGTATCATCTGGAATCCTATGATTAGGAACTTGTTTAAGCTTCTTGTTGAATCTCAACTAAGTCTCATGTAATTCTTCAGAACTCAACTATCTAAAGTTATAAATCTCGCCATTCAGCTGCAATGCTCTGGATGGTGGAAAGAACCTCTCAAAGAAAGCCCTTTTAAGTTTCCTCCATATAGTGATTGAATCATTTGGTAGTTCCGCCAACCACAACATTACTTCACTTCCTAGTAAAAATGGAAATAACCTCAGTTTGATTGTATTCTGATTTACACCAGGATGTTTATATGCCTTGCAAAATCCCAGAAAGTTCGTCAAGTGGGTATGTGCATAATTAGTGGCATGAACAGCAAAAACTTCCTTCATATTGAGCAATTGGATCATGGCATTGGTAATATCGAACTTTTCCCCAGCAGGAAATGGGGGAGGAACAATAGCACCAATTGCACTGGCCTCATTAATATTAGCGTCATTTCATCATCAAAATACCCGGTACGACTGCTGGTCTAGAACCCTAATCCATCGGGCTCGCTCATTATCTACATCTTGGGATTGCTCTTTAGCAAGCCTAGCTGCCTTATGTTCTTGTGCTCAAGCCTTCTCTTCAACCAACATCAGGGATGGTGCTTCTTCCACAATTTCCTGATCGCGGACGTTGGATATTTTGTTTTTATTTCTCAAAATTTGCTGAAGTTTGTGCTCAATTGGAATTTAGGGGTTTACCATTGCTCCAGGTATCAGGCATACATGAACCCGAAACCTAAAAAAAAACAAAAGCAACAAATAAAATAAATCAGAAATAAGGACCAATAGAAAAGCAAACACAATTAACTAATCCTAAGCCATATTCCACGAAAACGATGCCAAAATTTGATGTCACCCAAATTATACCTCTTAATGAGATATAAAGCGATCAATGTTCATATATAGAATCCAATAGGGTTGGGATTGAATCCCACGAGGAATATGGTAAGGACCTCAGTTAACGGGCTTACTATTACTTTTAGTTAGATATTTCCTAAGGGAGGAGTTTGTAACAAATAATAATGTAATAACAATAAGTAATTGAGTGTAGAATATTAGTTAAAGTTAGCTGTATTCAGTGAATGAATTGACTAGGATTGTGCTCCCCATAATTTTATAACATCGCAAGCTTATCGTACTAGTGATCTATCATGGTGTTTAGCATCCAAAATTGGTATGTGGCAATCACCTAAATGGTTGGTTCCCTAAATAAATGATTATAACCACAGAACTTGATTCGTATATGGGTGTATGCTTTACTAAACCTTACCTTTGATATTGGATTAGCTATTCTCGGACAAGGTCAAGTTATTAGATGAGGGTTGATAGCCTCAAATCTCCGTTGTTACTACTTTTACCTATTCATTACCCTCTGGTCCGATGAGTAAGAATAAGGCAACTTCTAATGCTTGTGGCCGTTAAAAAGCAAATAAAATGAAGGGAAGAAAATACATGCATAAACCCATTCAAGAATCACTTAGTACTTTGCCTACGTTTGTTAATTCATCATTGTTCCTACAACCCTAGTTATGATATTTAGCTACTCATGCTTGAAGAACTACAATTAGAAATTGTATATATATTCATAATCATAAACTTACGGGAACTGAGTAGAAAAATCCACACACTTGAAATATCAGCAACCACAAAATATCCAAGAACCAATACTTGATTAATCCTTCAAAACCCAAGAACAAATTAAAGAAGATGTTTCTTGGACTTCTCCACACGTTAAAATATGTCAAAAAGTCATAATATGTAAAAGAAACCTATAGGTTCTATTTATAGACAATAATAAAATCCTTTCCTAAATAAAATTAGATTTTAGAGTCGGTAGGTACAATGGCTTGTTGTTAGATATCATGGTCCGTTGGGTCGTCCGTTGTTTCAGATTAACTTGGCCCTTCTCAAATTTTTTCAATACATAATGGCTCATTTTGAGAACATACGAGTTGTTGATCCTCTCTGTTTGTTGCAAGGATTCAGCTGCATGGTTACATGACTGTCTGGTACGAGCACATATGACAGCTCGTCCATTGATTGTACAGTCCATCCTACACATCCGTTATTGTCACGACCAAAGTCTACACCCTGAACGCAACACGGTACCTGGAGACACAAGTGACCCTAAGCTAACCCTTGGCTTAACATCACAGTGGTCTACTGACTTAAGGCATAAGAGGAAGCTGTAAAATAGAACTAAATAACACTTTTATGAGAAAATAAATATCTAATAAGATATTGAAATTTATGTGACAAGCGCAAAGCATATTTAACAATGCTGTTTCTGAAAGCCGTCTAAGATTTGGCGAGTTGCTGGGACAAGCCCCTAGCTAACTCTAAGTAATACTACAAAGAAAATGAATTGAAGGAAAAGTCTTGTCCTCGGAAGATGAGGACTCACCAAATGACTAATGTTGCTAGATCGCCTGAAGGGAACTAATGACGATGTTGAGTTTGAGAAACTGCACCTGTATCAAAATATGATATAGCATAAAAAATATATGCATCAGTACTTTGAATGCACTAAGTAAGTGAGATGTAAATAAAGCATGGAATAAACAACTGAACTGATATAACATGAATGGCCAACTAATAATTGATAAGTGCTGAGATATACTATAACAATGTGCGTAAGCATAGACACTGGCTAACGGTCATAACATGTCTTGAATCTGTGAGAATGAACTAAGAACTGAGATTGAGCTGTACTGACAAGTGGAGAATCTCTAACTTATATGTAACCACGTGAGGTAGATGTGGAGATTGATGTATACCCCCAACCGGAGAAGGCCCACTATACCTTACCAGGGTATAGTAGTTGAACTGGGTGATCACTGTCTGAGGCCCGTTTGGTATAATAACCTACGGTGGAAATGTAGTTTTGGAAACTTGGTGCGCTGAACCCCAGCCCACTTGGTGCTAAGTCCTACTCCCACTGAAAATCATAACTGTGACTACTAGGCTGATAGCTCAAAACTAATGTCCTAAGACTTAAGTCAGGATTACTTATTTTGAAGTACCCTAGAGTATGAAGGACTTGATAATTGAGACTAAGGGTTCTAAGACAGGCCAAAGCTGCTTTGTCTGAAAGCGTAGTAACTGTGACAACTGATAACTGAGACTACAGAGTACTGAACTTCTCAACAACTGAATATAGTAAAACTAATCAGATGACATTTTTGTAAGATACTGAATTTTGCTAAGTACTGACTGAGACTAAACATTCAATAACTCAACTCTTAATCGAACAATTGTACTATCCTAGTGATTTCAAGAACAATCAGAATCAAGCAATGTTTTTTCTAGACAATTGTGCAAGACTCCTTTAAAACACATTTATCAACTAGGGCTAAAATATGTATTTCATGGGAAGAGATATCAATAGGAAGTATAGCTAAAGACAACTTCCAAGAGTAATGGAGATTATAACAATAAGGAAATTCACAATCTAACTGACAAACAAACCCTAGATTTGATCTTTAAGGCTAGAACTGCTAAAGATTTTCAGAAGGGTTTTATCGAACAAGGGAAGAGCAATTCCCTTGTTGAATTCTCACATACCCGGAGTAGAAATCTCTGAGAAAAAATCCTGGAGTTATCTGAGAAGAAGATTGAAACCCTTGTTCTTGCTCTGCACCTCCTGCCTGAGTTTTCTATATACTAACTTGAGAGAATGAGAGGAAACTATCATCTAGCTCCCTAAATCTCTCTGAAAATAACTCCAAAATGACATAGTTTAGGACCTAGGAGCTTAGGAATTACAAAAACACCCTTACTAAAATCATTGGAAAACTGACCCTGCCAGTCTTCACGAGAGACATCATGACTCATGAGGTATGCGACGAGTCGTGAAGTCCAATCCATTGTCAACACTGGAAGATCCTGTCTTAAATTTGAAAGCCCAGATGACGACTCACTTCATGAGTTGTGTGGTACACCACGACTCGTGACACCTCTCGTGATGTCTCTGAAAAATCAAACCTTCAATCTTTCACCACCTTGACTACAACTCACTTCACGAGTCATGAGGTACGCCAAGACTCACGACTGCCACTCATGGTCACCTCTTGGCCATGACTTCTCACAACCAGCTTTCACTTCATGAGTCACTCCACGACTCGTGGAATCTCCTCATGGGTCACTAGATGACTCGTCCTGTGACCTGGGGAATATTTTCCTATTTTCTCTGCTTGAACCCTTGGGTATGATCTTAGGCGCTTTCGAGGTATTATAATATCTCTCCCTTGGGAACATTCATCTTAGAATATGGGTAAACACTAAGAAGTTGGGGAATAGAACTTCCATCCCAATTATAGAACATTTGAAGCTGAAAAATGATGGAGTGACTGACTCTGAACTGAAATACATGATTGAACTAAACACAGAAATTACACATACATGCACTGACATGAAAGAAACTAGAAGACATGATTTAGACATGAAGATGAAGAGAGTATTTGAGAGAACACTGATATCTCAATTTGTAACTGAGTCGAGAGGGAAAAGATGCGGGTATTTAGCCATCATATCTGCTTCGACTTCCCACTTAGCTCCCTTAACGAGCTAATTTCTCCACAAAACCTTTACTGAAGCTACTTCTTTGTTCCTTAGCTTATGAACCTAATGATCTAGGATCTCAACTAGAACTTCTTCGTAGGAGAGGCTGTCCTTTATACCAACGTTGTCGAGAAGCACTACTAAGGTTAGATCAATAATGCACTTCTTCGGCAATGACACATGGAAGACTGGATGCACCGATGCTAACTCTGTAGGTAACTCCAACTCGTAGCCACATTGCCAATGCGTCTTAGGATTCTGTAAGGTCCCACATATCTCGGATTGAGTTTTCCTTTCTTCCAATACCTCATAACCCCTTTCATAGGTGAAATCTTCAGATAAACCCAATCATCAACAACAAACTCTAACTCTCTTCTCCTTACATCTGCATATGATTTTGCTGGCTCTATGCTATTTTCAACCCTTCTCTAATAAGCTGCACTTTCTTCATAGCCTCATGAAATGAATCTGGCCCTATCCAAGTAGCTTCACCAACCTCAAACCAACCTATAGAAGACCTATACCTCCTATAATATAATGCCTCAAATGAAGCCATCTGAATACTAGAGTGGTAGCTGTTGTTGTATGTAAACTCGATGAGAGGTAGGTGATCAACCCAACTGCCCTTGAAGTTGATCACACAAGATCTCAACATGTCTTCCAGGGTCTTAATGGTCCATTCAGCTTGTCCATCTATTTGTGGGTGAAAAACACTACTGAGCTTGACTTGAGTACCTGTCCCCTCTGTAATGACTTCCAAAAAAGTGAGGTGAACTGAGTATCTTTATCTGAAATTATGGAGAAAGGGACTCCATGTAGTCTGACTAACTCCCGAATGTTCAGTCTAGCATAATCCTTAGTTGAGTTTGTAGTCTTTAACGGTAGGAAATGTGCTAACTTAGTCATCCAGTCTACAACCACCTAAATTGAATCATGTTGTCGGCATGTACGTGGTAAACCCGTGATGAAGTCCATATTCACTTCCTCCCACTTCCAAGTAGGTATACTGATATCCTGAGTCATAACCCTAGGTCTTTGACGCTCGACTTTAACCAGTTGGCAGTTTAGACACTTAGCTACAAATTCTACGACGTCCTTCTTCATGCCATTCCACCAGTAGATTTCTCATAGATCACAGTACATCTTAGTGGTACTTGGATGAATAGAATACCTAGAGCTGTGTGCTTCTGCCAGTATTCACTGTCTCAAGTCATCTACATCTGGAACAGAAAATCTGCCCTGGTAACGAAGTACACCATCTTCTCATTTGTAGAAAGCCTCCCCCTCTTTTCTTAGAATTGCTTCTTTCAGTTTGAGTAGTATGAGGTCTTTATCCTACTTTGACTTAACCTATACCCCAAGTGAGGACTCTGACCCACATTGGACTACAACTCCGCCCTTAGCTAAATCAACTAACTGCACTCCCAATTGAGCTAACCTGTGGATATCTTTTGCCAATTTCTTTCTCCCCTCTTCAGCATGAGCAGCGCTTCCCATAGACATCCTGCTTAAGGCATCCGTCGCCACATTGGCCTTGACCGTGTAGTATAGCACACTCATATCATAGTCTTTCAATAATTCCAGCCACCTCCTATAATGAAGGTTCAAGTCCTTCTAACTGAACAGTTATTGAAGGCTCTTATGGTTAGTGAAAACATCCACGTGAACCCCATAAAGGTAATGCCTCCATATCTTCAAAGCAAATACCACTGCCACTAATTTAAGATCATGAGTCATATAGTTCTTCTAATGAACCTTGAGCTTTCTGGAGACATAAGCTATCATCTTACCCCACTGCATAAGAATGCAACCGAGGCCAACATGAGAAGCATCACAATAAACTATGAGCCCATCTATTCCTTATGGCAAGGTCAAAACCCGAGTTGTAGTGAGTCGAGTATTAAACTCTTGGAAACTCTTCTCACATGAATTTGACCATTGAAACTTCACCTTTTTATGAGTCAGTTTAGTAAGAGGGGATGCAA
Organism: Datura stramonium; assembly: GCA_018107945.1. Lineage (NCBI taxonomy): Eukaryota > Viridiplantae > Streptophyta > Magnoliopsida > Solanales > Solanaceae > Datura > Datura stramonium. The sequence goes on along the minus strand of JACEIK010002732.1, from coordinate 90,298 downwards.
TGGAAGAAAATCCCTCTACAAACCGTCGATAATAATTGACTAAACCCAAGAAACATCTAATATCTATTGGAGAAATGGGTCTTGGCCAATCTTTTACCGTTGATATATTTTGAGGATCCACCTGAATACCCTCATCTGAGACCACATGATTGAGGAAAGCCACTATCTTCAGCTAGAATTCACACTTATTGAATTTAGCGAACTGCTGGCGGTCTCTAAGAGTTTTCAACATTATCCTCAGGTGGTTAGCATGATCCTCCTCATTTCTATAGTATACCAAGATGTCATTTATGGATACAATGATGAACATGTCCATGTACCTCTTGAATACCCTATTCATCAGGTTCATAAAATCTGTAGGAGCATTGGTTAGTCCAAAAGATGTAACGACAAATTCATAGTGACTGTATCGCGTTCTGAAGGCTGTTTTCGGTATGTCACATTCTCTGACCCTAAGCTGATGATATCCTAATATGAGTTCCAGCTTAGAGAAACAAATAACTCCCTGAAGCTGATCGAATAAATCGTCAATCCTGGGTAGGGGATACCTATTCTTGACTGTGACTTTATTTCAGTTGACGATAGTTGATGCACATTCTGAACGTACCATCTTTGTTTCGCATGAACAACACTGGAGCACCCCATGGGGAAATACTAGGTCTGATGAAGACTTTATCTAGAAGGTTTTTCAGTTGTTCCTTTAACTCCATAAACTCAACTGGAGCCATTCTGTAAGGAGGAAGAGAAATGGTATGGGTGTTAGGAAGAAGGTCTATGCCAAAGTCTATCTCCCGATCGGGAGGAACTCCAAGAAGATCTTTAGGAAAGACGTCAGGAATTTGCTAACAACTGAAAATAACTAAATAGTCGGGGTCTTAGAACTGGAATCCCTGACCATAACCAAGTGATAGATGCAACCCTTTTAAATAATTTTTCGGGCCTTAAGGTAGGAAATAAACTGGCCCTTAGGCACTGAAACACTACTCTTCCATTTTAAGACCGGCTCATTAGGGAATTGAAACTTGACGACTCTAGTTCGAGGCATAACTGGAATGTAACCAATCCATGCCAAGAATGAGGTCGAAGTTTTCCATGTCTAGCTTTACTAGATCAACTGGGCTGACTTTACTCAACACTGAGACTAGGCAGTTTCTATATACCGGCTGGCGCTAACTGATTCACCAACTAGAGTAGAGAACAATTTTGAGAGGACTTCTAGACTGATATCAAACTAAACAATTATGTGAGGAGCCATGAATGAAAGTGTGGCTCCTGGATCTAGTAGGGCATATACATTTAGATGAAAAAGGCGTAATGTACCTGTGACCACATCAAGTGAGTTCTCCTGGTCTAACAAGATGACAAGGAATAAAAAGAAGTTTGGTGTTGACCGCCATCCGTACCTGAAGTAGTACCCTACTGGGTTGGGAAACCTGCTAGGGTTGATGAGGTAGTAGACTGAGCTTTCCCCGTCTTGATGATGGATAGTCTCTCAATTTATGACCTAGCTGGCCACACCCGACGCAACCATATCTGCCTAAGCGACACTCACTCGGATGGTTCTTTCCACATTTAGGACAAGCTAGAAATAAGCAGTTTCTCGAGATGAACTTTGGGACTGAGAGCCTGATGTTTCACCCCTTCGGTCCTTGCGGGTCCTGAAAGAAGGAGCACTGGTTGATATGGGTGCTGAGGTCTCTATTGCTGCTGTAGGCGACTATTGCCTCCTGACCTCTGCTAGCTATACTCTAACTGGACTATTCTTTCCTGTTTGTTCTCCCTCTCAATCTCTTTCAACTTCTCTACCTCAATCTACTGTGCATGAATGATGAGGTTGGAGAGGTCGATGTCCTTGATGAGCATCGATATTCTGCACTCCTTAAGTACCAGATATGAAACTCCATTTACAAATTTAAGCATACGAGCCCTCGTCTCAGCGACCATCTCTAGAGCATACCTCGATAGCCGAGTGAACTCCAATACATACTCTTCCACTGTCCTATTATTCTGTCTCAGATTCATAAAAACAACAACCTTGGCCTTCCTAAATTCTAGAGAAAATAATCTATCGAGAAATGTCGTAACGAACTCATCCCACTCTACTGATCCTGATCTAGTCGGCTTCCCCTCCTTCCATAGTTTGTGATCAGGGGCATATTTATATGCCAAATTGATACTCAAATGCATAGCTTTTGCCTTGTTTATCCAACAATGTGTGTACATTCTCATGTAAATTGTATGTGTCAAAACGAACTCATCCCACTCTACTGATCCCCGATCTAGCTTCCGCTTCCCTCCTTCCATAGTTTGTGATCGGGGCATATTTATATGCCAAATTGATACTCAAATGCATAGCTTTTGCCTTGTTTATCCAACAATGTGTGTACATTCTCATGTAAATTGTATGGAAGGATTTTATACTAACCAACATGATTAGCATTGTTTTGGTGAAAACATACTTTTATGGAGTTAAGATACATGTTGGGAGAAATCTAGATGGACTCGAACGAGCAAGGAAGGTGGAGAAGCAAGGAATTAGAAGGGCTCCGCGATGGGAGCCGTGACACACCGCCACCATGATCTCGTCTGAGATATAAATTCAAGAAATTCCGTAGAGGGTCCGCGATCAAGCCGTGGCACGTTGGAATTAATTTCCTGCATTGACATTCCAAGAAGGTCCGCACCGCACCGTGGCACGCCGGGCATGCCCGCGCTGCATGCCGTGCCACGTTGGGAGCAATTACTCCGGGGCGGCCAACTTCCGTAGTAAGCCTCCGCGTTTGCACCGTGTCACGGAGGTAGTGCTCCGCGATGCAATCCGTGACACGTTGCTTGTTATTCCGGGAAAAATTATCCCCAGTATAAATAGAACACTTAGGTTCATTTTTTTAATTATTCCTTGGCCTTGGTGAGCAAGAACGTGGGTTACAAAGTGCAGCTGTGAGGACGAAAATTCTTAGGGTTTTCTCTATCCCTTTCTTCTTTCTTTCATTTGTTTGCATGATTTCCATTCATTTAACGATGTTCAATCCACAAATGAGTGGCTAATTCCCTTTCTGCTGAGGTTATGAACTAGTGTGCTGGAAATGTAATTGTTGATTATCCGGTTTTTTCATCTTTTCTTCTATGGTTGTTCTATTTAATCTTTGTTTTACCGCATTAATATCTGGCCAATGTTAATGTAAATCCAAAAAGTCCGGTTTCACCCGAGAGGCAAGAACCGAAAGTTGTGAATTAATAGGATATGATCTGTTCTTTGTTTGGGAAAATTGAGAATTGATTTACTGTGATAGAAATATACCGAAAGTCGTATTAGTCAAGTGTGGAATCGGTTTTGTATGGCTAGAACATGAATTTCTTTCCTTATCACAAAAATGTAGGTGGAAGGTTCATGATTCTTAAGTTGCTGGGTTGGGGAGAGTTTTAATCCATAGGCATAAGTTCCGACTAGCAACCGGAGAAAAGAGATAAACCATGTAGATCACGATTAATTTCTTTCATGTTCGTTTTAGCCTCGCATGCTCTCATTCATAGTTTAGACTCAATTGTATAAATATTTTACTTTAGTATAAAAAGTTTCCAAAATATAAAACATTTTCTTTACACCTGTTTCATTATTAGAGTTATAAATTAACACTCGAAAACGTTTTACCCTGTAGTCCAAATTCCGTGGGTTCGATATCTTGCCTAAAAGGACCACTATATTACTTGTTCGACCTGCACACCTGCGTCCACTGTTTTTGGTGCTGCTTCTGGGATGTGCAATTGGTGAAATTTTAATTTTTCTTAAAAGTGTTAGTCGGTTATTTCTGTATTTTATTGTTGAAAACTTGGTCTTAGCCTGCATTTTGCGTAGATAACAGACTCGTTGAACACTCCGGCAAGAGAAAAAGGGTTGGTGGATCCATCCTTAGAGCCTAAAGATCAAGCCATCGCCAACGGAGAGAAGCTCTAGAAAAAGAAAATTGCAATGCTCGTACAAACCATTATTGGAGCAACCACAGAATCCCCTCTGTGTGGGCAAACATTAGTACCCGAGAAATGGCAATGTGCTGTTCGCGATGTGGCAATCCCACATGCTAGTAATGTCACATCTAGCATCCGCAAACTCCGAGCTAGGAGGGAGGTTCGAGCTTAAATAGAACATGGTGCAATTGCCGCATTACTGCTGTGCGCTCATGTGTCTCTCACGAGGATCCACAACAACATCTTCAAAATTTTGGAGATAAGTGACACTTACATCCGCCGGAGGTCACCGTACTCATATCAGTTTACACTGCTCCCATTTTCACTTGGGAGAGAACCAAGAGGTCACTGAAAGTTGAGCCACCAAACTCTATAACCACATGGGATGATCTTGCAAAGAAGTTCTTGATCCGATTCTTCCTTCGGTAAAAATGTACAAGACTTAGAAGTCAAATTCTAAGTTTCAAACAAAGAGAAGGAGAGAATCAGATCGCTTGGGAGAGATTCAAATCATCAAGGGACCGTCCTCATCACCATCAATCCAATGATGTGGCTGCAGCACACTTTTATAGAGGGTTTGGAACCCCACACAAAAATCTTGCCGGATTCGGCACTGGGACAAGCATTAGAAAAGACTTACGAGGAGCTTTATACTTGCTTAATCAGATTTCACAGGAAACCGAGGAATGCGGACTCTTCAAGGGGGAGGAGCAAGGAAAGCAAACTCGGGAGTCTTAGAAGTGGATGGGCTTACGCTATCGCCGCACGATAGCCGCTGCGTAATCAACTAAACACCCACTGCGGCAACATGAGCTTGAGCTCGGCCTCAAGCCCCAGTAAATGCAAAGCAAGGGAAGCAGCATTTGGTGTGAAGTGTATGGAGCAATGAACACTCACTGAGTGTTGTGGAGAAAATCCAGACTCGGTGAAGTTTGTTGGTAATGCACAAAGGAACAATCACCAACAGTATGGGAATTTACAACTCTAACCTGGAGGAATCACCCAATTTCTCTTGGGGTAGCAATAACCATCGTGTGACGTAGTTCGAGTCAGTATCAGTGTGTGAGAACTGTGAGGGCCACGTAATCAACATAAAGTATAAAAACAACAATGCCCCTCCTCCACCACCATCACCCAACGTTGAGGAGATGTTCAAGCAATTGATAGCTAGCCAAGCTCACACTACAGCCGACTATGTCAAATTGGCAATGCCGAGGTCAAGAATAATCGTTAGCTACCAAGGCGCTCGAGTATCACTAAGGGCTTTGTCGGAGCCCGTAACACTGTGCCCTAGAGGAGGACTTCCCAAATGGCCACGTACCCCAACCCCAAGGTAAATGCATGGACCACGAGGAGTGGTTTGCGCTGAAGGAGGTGGAACTCCGAAAGACCACCTCAATGTACGGAGCAAAGCAGGCTTTGAGAGGGAGCAAATGATGAGAGGGGAAGCACAAGGATGTCGGGACCGGGAAGACCTCCACCCCCGTCTCCTCAACGATTAAAGAAGCACAAGGAGGAGGCGGTTTCAAAAAATCTATGGAGGTGCTTAAACAGTACACATTAACTTACCTCTTGTTGTTGTTTTGTAGGGAGTGCCCTACATGCAAAGTACATAAAGGACATCGTGGCCAACAAAAGCAGTTTACCGAATATGCCACGGTGGCTCTTACGGGAGGAGTGCAATTTCCCGATACGTAACCGGTGGCCCACGAAGCTCAAAGACTCGGGAGCTTCACAATTCAAGATAACACCGGCAAAGTATCCCAGCTCATGGATTGTGTGATTTGGGAGCCAGCATTAATCCTGATGCCGACCTCGCATTCAAGAAGTTGGGGCTAGGGAGTCCTAGATCTAACAAGTGATCTTGCATCATGGACGTCCTGGCAAGACCTCGTATGGTATTGTGGAGGACGTGCTAGTGCAAGCTTCCGCCTCCCTAATCTTCCGGTAGATTTGTTGTGGCCGGATTTTGAGCCGACGCAAGTCCCATTTATTTTGGGACGGCCCTTCTTGGCGACCGGGAAAGCGCACAGATGTAGCTGGCAGGCGTGCCTAACTATGCGAGCATGACAAGGTAGAGGTGTTCACGTACAAGGCCACCAAGCTCCTGGCCGTAACGAGAACTCTCGGTTATCACGTGCTTGAGCAACCTGGACGTTGCTCGTGTGGCTTTGAGTCTCGAGAGCAATGGGAAGACCCCGACAAAGGTAGCTTTCTGACAGGTGAGGACGTTCGAGAAATCACACCCTAGGAAGGAATGAGCTTGAACGACGTCGAGCCAAGACGGTAAACTGTGCGCCGCACGGAGGCAACCCGTGAATTGTTGTTTTGTAAAATTGTATATAAAAAAAATAAAAAAAATAAAAAAAATAAAAAAAATAAAAAAAATAAAAAAAATAAAAAAAATAAAAAAAATAAAAAAAATAAAAAAAATAAAAAAAATAAAAATATTTTGTTCTTCAAACCCTTGAATCTAACCGATTTGTTGCTGTAAGATATATTACAGTTGATCGGAGGGAAATGCTAAGGAATGCAAAGGAGAAACGAGGTATGAAAATTTTTAAGTGGCAAACGCTGAGCTCCTGCGCGATGGCTCGTGTCACGGAGGTGATGACCATGCTATCCTTCGTGACACGTTGAAGGCAAAACTGGAATTTTACAAAATTCCACGTTCGCGCTGGGAGGACTCCGTGTCACGGGAGGCAGCTGCCCGCGATGCACTCCGTGACACGTTGACGCAGCCAATCGCGGCTGTCACCGGCGACCCGCGCGAAAAATACCCTTTAACACGAAAATCACCTCATTCTCCCCCATTTCCCATCCCCTCCGTGACAAACACCCAAAATTTCCCCTTCCCCAACGTGGCTCGGACTTAGCACGAAATTTCATCAACGTTTCTTCGATATCATCGGATTAAAGGTATCGTCTCTTGAACTCAAACTCTCAATTTTTGCTAAATATGTCGATTTCTAGCATGAAAGAGAAGTAACCCAGTTCTAGGTATGAATTTAATTTAAATTTTTAATTTTAATTATTTGTTATATTATTATTTAATTAAGTTTAATTATTGAATTAAATTCATAAAATTACATGCTTGTTCGAATTTGGCTGTGAATTGTAGCTAGGGCTGGGTTATGAATAGAGAGAAATTGAATTGAGGTTGGAATAAGTAAAAGTGTTGGTTTGTACATGGGTGCATTGAATTGTGTTGTGCTTCACGATTATGCTAAAGAAGCGATAAATTTTCGGGGAACAAGTTGGTTGAAATTGCATGAAATTATTGAACGCAGTCTGGGGAATTTCTTAGGCTGGAGTTGTTAGATTCTTTAATTTTTTTTTTCGCTTTCTTAGCTGGGCGCGTGATGAAATGTGACTGATGGTATGTTGGGATTAGCCGTACGAAGTCCGAGTAGTACATAGAGGTTATACTGCCGAACCGCCGAATGCACCAGGCATTTTTGGTTGTTTTGTTGTTTTTGGTTTCTTGTTTTTTTTGTTTTTTTGTAAATAATAAAATAAGTATGATCTGGCCAAAATGCTAAAATGATGGTCGGAGACTAAGTGTGGGGTGGCCGAGCCAAACCCAAACCTCTGGTCAAGCTAAGCCAATCCTTGACTAACATTGGGACCGTCCGTTTTCTTTGACAGTGGACAATGGCAAAGGTGCAGATACATGGGTAAGGGCGCATCCACATCAGCGCCGAAGGAACGATTGAGATTGGGAGGCTGAGGTCCCAAGAAGACCGTCGGTCTCCACGCGCCGCGCCGCCAATATGGAACCATATGGGTGGATCGAGGGAAGGGAAGAAGTGGTACACGGCACAAGGAGAACAAATACTCCCCGAGGAGCATATTGCAAGGGACCCGTTGGCACAGGAGTTCCCCCCGCATGGTACACCGAATTGACGCTGCCGGGCCGCGCTTCATTTTGATGAGCCCAAGGAGTGCACCGCACTTAATTTGGGAATTCTGTTAACCGGAACCCACGCTCAGAGTCACACCATCAAGATAAGGGGGCCAGATTGTCACACTTGAGCCTCACCACCTCAATGCCATACTGGGGCGCAAACACGGATGCCCACGCATTCCTCGTACCGAATATCACTCCACCCTATGATATCGACGCACATTGTGTGGAGCCCTGCTGATAAGTACGCCGGAGTAGGCACAAGGAGAGGGGCTATCGACACCGCCTCATTCACAGATGAACAGTGGTGCCGTGATCCGGCTAAAAATTGTTTGCTCCTCGTTTTGATTCCGAGGGTGCACATGACGGATGTGACCCGGGATCGTGTATGCTCGGTGTATGCCCGATGAAAGGGCTGAGATAAATGTAGGGGCGGTGATCATATCCATGAAGAGAGCCCGCTGCATCAAGGGCACAGTACGGGTTCGGCGGGCTGTCGACTACGTTCCAGAGGGGCCTAGAGGTCGAGGAAGAGGCCCTAGACTACATTCCGCGTATGGAGCTGGGCGTGCCATAGATGTCACAAAAACCAAGGCAGTCGACACAACTCACGGGCCAGTTCTCACATTAGCCGAGCGACATGCTCTGATGACTCAAACATATGGCCCGCATGTTTGGGATGCAGATGCTCCAATGACGCATAGGCGGGAGACCTAAGAACGGAAGATTAGTCATGGAAGCTAGACTTAGATTACCCTTTGGCGAAAACGCCAGTGGCACTATGTCGTGTGGGCCCTGTACTTCTGGAGCCGTTGGATGATGATGTCCCCATCGACGGTGAGACACGTCATGCAGGATTCCGATGTTATCGCAGGAGGACGATGGGAGATTCAGACATGGGGACGAGGCGGCAACACTCCGACGAAGAAGTGGAGTACTGACCGATCAGTGAGTTTCACCACCCACCTTCGTTTGTGATTGTGGCCAACACCGGGGACAAAGGTTCGATTTTAAGTGTGGGGTGGGAGTAGTTAGGTGGTGCTGAATTTTGCCTTGTCTTATAATCGCATGTCTCCGTTGTTCGTTGTTGTAATGGAATTAATGCACTTGTTTTTATGTGTATGTTTGTTTGGTAAATATTTCTTTTTGTGAAGCCGTAGGTAATGTGAAATGTCAAGTAGTCAGTGTGTAAATAGTTTGTCGAATTATCGATATTTTTAAATTTTTCGTAACTATTTTTACTTTTTGGGGTTTTCTTGAGTTTTGTTTTCGGGTTCTTTTGCCGAGAAGAGTCCCATTGAACCGAAGTCGTAAATAGTGACCGTTCCCTATGATGGATGGATGACGACCATCTTAAGGGAAATGTAGTCGATAGGAGTAGTTATTTTAAATTTTTGGTGTTGGCTGTATCACATGCATGTTGCTACTCCATGGCTACGACATCTTGGTTGCGTGTTGTACATAATATTTATACTGCAAAGATGATTCGTAGAAAGCATGCAAATTTTTGTGCATATGTGAGACACTTATGCCATAGAACTCGATTCGGTGTGATTGAGGCTTAATGTTGAATTCTTGTAATAAGCTGATTAAAGAGTCTGTGAAGTCATCTTAAGTTGAGCATGTGCATCGAGTGTATAGTGAGGTTTGGTTATTCCATGCTATTGTGGAGT
>JACEIK010002732.1:61767-78749 GCA_018107945.1 Datura stramonium | reverse complement strand
ACAGGGCCCCGACCTACCCATACTGTATAACAAAGAAAGGAAATAGCCTGTAGTCTAGTCCCTATGGGTTCGACATTCCAGTTCTTAAAAAGGGCCACTATATTACTTGTATGACCCGTACACTTGCAGGCTCATCAGTTTGTACCAAATCTAAGCGACCCCTTTCAACTGGTAGGCAACCAGATCAGCACTCTCTACAGAAGTAACACCCATATTTTGGGTGATCTTCTCCACCTCATTCAAGAACTCCTACGGGTCCTCACTTACTATATATATATGAAAATCTGGAGGGTTCATTCAGATTGTAATATCCCAAAAAAGGCCTAGGAATAAGACCTGAGAGTTTAATTGGAAAAAGTGTAGAAAAACTGGTAAAAAAAGAATATTCAGGACGGGAGACTTAATGACTCGTGGTGGGATACTGCGAGTTGTCATTTGCTGTCGTGGTGTGGGAGTCAGGAGGTAGTGGCAATGGACGACCTAACGAGCCGTCTGGCCGGGGAACGACTCATCAAGTCAGTCGTTAAAGTGGAGAAGTTTTGGTTTTAAAGAAATTTCCAGTGTACTTAATGAAAGTGCAGGACAAATCGTTGGGTGTGGTGACGAGTCGTTACGTTGGTCGTGGCCTGAAGGATCAATAATTTCCAGTATACCTGAAGAGTGGACCTAACGAGTCGTTGAGTGGGACAATGATTCGTCAGGTGAGTCTTGGAATCAGTTCGGGAAACTTTTTAGATTTTTCTCAGGGGTAGTTTGGTAAAATCCCATGCTCCCAGATTTAAAGTGATGTCATTTGGATATGTTTGGGGACATTTTAAAGCCTTTTTCTAGACCTAAACCCTCATTCTCTCAATCTCTTTCTTCCTCCTCTCTTCTCAAAAGAAAAATTCTAGGGGTTTCACCAAGGTGTTCTTCAAGCTTCAAGGAAGATTTTCGATGGGGATTTTCGTCTACCAGGTATGCGGGACTTCAACAAGGATATTCTTCCATCCTTGTTCCCCAAAATGTTTTCAATAATAATTCGTTTTAATTTATTTAGAATATCATGCTCTAGGGGTTGAATAATGGGTAATTTCTTCATCATTCTTGTCTTAAATGCAAATAATTACTGCAATTGTGGAATTTATTTGGGATGTTAATTTGCCGGTGGCTAAAGAGTTCACAAAGGAGTGATTGCGAAAAGTGCGTGGAATGTTGTAGACCTAAATAATCAAAGTTATGTATCTTTATAGAGTATGAGTTGCATTTATAAACCATGTATGATCTCATATTACATGTTGAATGAAATGAACTTTGAAATTAAGAATGTCATGATAGTATATGCATAATGTGACTCTGTTGAATGCTCGTTAGCATTAGATTCTTGAGATAGCTATTGATTGGACTCCATGATGAGGTGAATTATGAGGATAACGCATGAAAATGACATTACTACTGTCGTTCTTGATGTTATTAGTAAGTATCCCCCATCCTGTAGATTAGAATGTTGTATGACGAAAAAATCAGTAAACGTCCTTGTCTCTGATTAGCTGTTGCAATTTAGATTACCGTTATTTAGTCGGGATTATCGTTAGAAAGAATGTTTCTCTAGTCAGTCGAGATTCTCGTTATCAAGAATGTTTCCCTAGCCAGTCGGGATTCTCATTAGCAAGAATGTTTCCCTAGTTAGTCAGGATTCTCGTTAGCAAGAATGTTTCCCTAGTAAGTCAGGATTCTCGTTAGCAAGAGTATTTCCCTAGCCTGTTGGGACTCAAATCCCTAGCTACTAGCCAAGCATGTTTATCCTCCTTCAGTCGGGACTAACATCCCTAGCTAGTTAGTGACTCGCTATATTAGAGCCTTCATTCCCTTAGACAGTCAAGGACCCTCATGATATCAGTCACGACATTGCATCTCTGTATCATTATGATTACTACTTTTGTGCATCATTGAACTTATACTAATGCATGACCTTATAATATNATTGAACTTATACTAATGCATGACCTTATAATATGATTATGTCTCTATGAACATGTGGAGCTCATACCAGGTTGTTGTACCTCAATTCAATTGTGTTACTAATCCTATGATTTATGGTACTCCTTTCTTGTATACTTATGCTTATGTGTTATTTATTTTCGTTCCTGCATACTCAGTACATTCCAAGTACTGACCGCACGCCTCTTATGCTATATCATTTCATGATATTGACTCAGGTCTCCAGGTTCAGCCGCGTGGCTAGATATGCTCCTTTCTCTCCCAGTTGCTAGTGGTGAGTCCTCATCTTCCCAGGACATGACTTATATTCCTATTTTATTATGTTCCAGTTTTCATACTTTGGGAGTTAGTTGTGGGCTTGTCCCAGCAGCTCATCAGTTTAGTAAAAGGCTTTCGGACTTGTCTAGACAGTTTCAGCTATGTATCTATCTGTTATCAAAATGTATTTATGGATCATATTAGATTGTTGTTATTTTCTTCCACTTGTTCATGATGTTAGACATTTCTTATGTTAAGAGTATGCTATGATTATGCCATGGGTCGACTTGGAGCCTTTCAGGGTTCCTTGTCCCGTGTCTACAATCCAGGTCTACTCTCGGGTCATGATAAACCTTGTATCATAGCAAAGGTTTAGGGTGTCCTAGGGTGTCTTAAATCTGTGTTACGTAGAGTCTTCTTCATGGGTGTGAAGCGCGCCACACTTATGACGAATAGGCTATGAGATGTTTTAGGAATTTTCCCTTTCCTTCATGATTCTTATCGTGCGTAGAGTATGAAGTCTAATTAGTTCCTCCCCTGACTCGTGCTTTACGCACTCGCATATAATGCCTCCCCGATGAGAGAATGGAAGAGGTCGTGGTAACGGCCTCTAGCAAGTACCACCAGCCCATGCATACCAAATGGAGGATCATGTTGCTCATGTCGTGTTTCGAGCAGCCATCCACATGTTGGCATAGGCCCTGACCGCTCAGATTAATAAGCAGGCGATTGCCCGTGCACCACAATATGGAAATGAAGCGGTGGCAAGGATAAGAGATTTTCTTCGGATGAACCCACCTGAGTTTTTGGGGTCAAAGGTGGATGAGGACCCATATGAATTTTTGGAGGAGATACAGAAGATTTCTCACATCATGGGAGTGACGAGGAAAGAGAGTGGGGACATAGCCTCTTACCAGTTAAAGGGGGTTGCTTACATTTGGTATTGTCAGTGGAGAGACAGTTGGGGAATTTAAGTGGGTCCCAAAGGTTGGAATGAATTTATGACAACATTCTTGGACAGGTTCTTCCCTCGGGAGTTGAGGGAGGCAAAGGTAGCAGAGTTCATTAACTTGAGACAAAATGACATGACTGTCCAGGAGTATGCATTTGAGTTCACTCAGTTGTCTAAGTATGCGCCAGAAATGGTAGCCGACCAGCGAGCCCGAGTGAGCAGGTTCGTTAATGGAGTGTCAGACTCCTTGGTCAAAGAATGCAGGACTGCCATGTTGAACTGGGACATAGACTCCCACGCTTGGTAATATTTTCTCAACAAATGGAAGCAGAACAAGTGAAAGAGAAAGAGAGAGAGAGGCCAAGAGGGCCAGGACTGGAGACTTAGAGTCCCCCCATCATAGGTCGGGTACCGGGTATCACTCGCACCATCATCAGAGACCAGCAGCCCCAACACCTTCGACAGCCAGTACTCCGTACAAGCCCAGAGTAAGGGAGATCATGTACCCATTGTGTATGAGCTGTGGAAAGAACCACTTGGGAGTTTTCATGGCCAGCTTAGATGTTTGTTTTTGGTGCGGCAAGGCAGGCCATACACACTGAGATTGCGCGACGACTCAGAGGGGTGAGAGCAGATCCTCGACCACCTCTTCAATAGTTCCTATAGCCCACTTGTTTCAGCAGGGTGCATCCTCTAACCTAGGAGGCGGACATCGTCAAAACCGATCTTATGTAGTAGCAGCCTATTAGGCTAAGGGCAAGGCACAAGTAGTGGCCACAGGTATGTTGTGAACCTTGTGTTGTCCCCTTATATTTTGCCAACCTTAGCATTGAATAAGAATCTCTGTTGTGATTATGAAAAGAGATTGTTGATGTGTAACGTGAGTAGCTGTTAGTATAAGGCTTGTGGTGAAGGTTAGAAGTGAAAGAGGAGTTAAGAATTAGAAATTTAGCCTGACCTGAAGTAAGATTCAGGAGCCTTAGGATGATGACTTTAGGCTAAGGGGGAGATAGTGAATGTGTGGAATAAGTTAGATCTTGAGAATAATCATAAGAAGTTCCAGCTCTAACAGTTGCAGTATGTCGATCCCTTTAAGGTTCAGATAATTTCTCTGGTAATTTTAGTTGAAGTTAAAGTGGTGTCGATTCCTATGTGCAGATTTTTGAGGTTTAGAAGTAACCGTTTCAGTTAGCGGTTCCAGTATTTCCCTATAAGTCCTTATTTCTTATTTTCATGTTATGAATCAGTTATATGTGTTGTCCATGCTTTCTTATGTGCTCGGATTGAATTCACTCTCTGGAAGTTGTTTGTTAACTCAGTAGAGTCAGATTATCTCATGTATGTGCTCAGTCCTAGATGCCGAGGATGACTCATGCTTATGAAATCCTTACTCTCAGTTAGATTAGATATTATGAATCCTGACTTAGTATCGAAAGGGGATTTGAGAGAGAAGGTTTAGTCCGTGTTAGTTCGGTGCCAGATAAAAAGGGGAAGAATTTTCTTCCGGTGTTTTTGTCTAGTTCCATTTGGTTCCATGTTCTTTGATTTCCTTGAGTAATGGTATGTATGTTATATGTGAACGATCAGGTTTGGTGTACAAGATTGGTCCGGAGTCAGATACTCCATTGATGTTTAGCTGTGATTGATTGATATTTGCATATCGACTTTGTCTCTATCATTTCAGTATGTTCAGCCAACATTCAAGGACGAATGTTCCCAAGGGGGAGATATTGTAATACCCCAAAAAGGGCTACGAATAAGAGCTGAGAGTTTAATTGGAAAAGTTTAGAAAAACTGGCAAAAAAAATCTCAGGACGAGAGACTTAACGACTCGTGGTAGGATACTGCGAGTCATCGTGTGTTGTCGTGGTGTGGGTGTCAGGAGGTAGTGGCAACGGACAACCTGACGAGCCGTATGGCCTGGAAATGACTCGTCAAGTCAGTCATTAGAGGGGAGAAGTTTTGATTTTAACGAAATTTCCAGTGTACTTAACGAAAGGGCAGGACGAATTGTTGGGTGTGCTGACGAGTCGTTACGTTGGTCGTGGCCTGAAGGATCAATAATTTCAAGTATAACTGATGAGTGGACCTAATTAGTCGTTGAGTGGGACAATGACTTGTCAGGTGAGTTGTGGCATCAGTTTGGGCAATTTTTCAGATTTTTCTCAGCGATAGTTTGGTAAAATCCCACGCTCCCAGATTTAAAGTGATGTCATTTTTGATATGTTTGGGATGTTTTTAAGGGTTCTTCTAGACCTAAACCCTCATTCTCTCAATCTCTTTCTTCCTCCTCTCTTCTCAAAAGAAAATTCCTAGGGGTTTCACCAAGATTTCTTCAAGCTTCAAGAAAGATTTTCGATGGGGATTTTCATCTACCAGGTATGCGGGACTTCAACAAGGATATTCTTCCATCCTTGAGCCCCAAAATGTTTTCAATAAGAATCCGATTTAATTTATTTAGAATATCATGCTATAGGGTTTGAATAATGGGTAATTTCTTCTTCATTCTTTTCTTACATGCAAATAATTACTGCAATTATGAAATTTATTTGGGATGTTAATTTGATGGGTTATTTGGAATATGGATCATATGTTGGGAATGCATGAGGATAACATGTTGTTCATAAATTGGTTTGAGTAATGAATGGGTGTTGCTCATTGTTTAATTAATTTTCGTAGCCACGCATGAATATGAAGAAATTGTAAAAATATAGGTTAAATATGTATGGGTGTAGTAGGTTCTTCCTAACCCGATTTAAGTGTTGAATGGGAATTGTTCATTTCTCCTTTAATTATCATAGAAATTCATGATTATGATGGAAATGTGGAAATATTGCATAATTAACCCTAGTGACTTGATTATGATATTGATGACCATGTTGGATTGACTAGGCGTTGTGGGCTTGAGTAATTGGAGAAAATTATGTGCTATCACAAATTGCATCTCCATTGTTGAACTACAAAACTTGGGCAGATTCTATATTGTTTTTTCTTACTAAAACTGTTTTCATAATGATCTTAGAATCTAAAACACCCGTGGCTAAAGAGTTCACAAAGGAGTGATTGTGACAAGTGCGTGGAATGTTGTAGACCTAAATAAACGAAGTCATGTATCTTGATAGAGTATGAGTTGCATTTATAAACAATGTATGATCTCATATTACATGTTGAATGAAATGTACTTGGAAATTAAGAATGTCATGATAGTATATGCATAATGTGACTCTGTTGAATGCTCGTCAGCGTAATATGCTTGAGATAACTATTGATTGGACTCCATGATGAAATGAATTATGACGATAACGCATGAAAATGATATTTAAACTTTCGGGCTTGATGTTATTAGTAAGTAGCCCCCATCCTATTAATGAGAATGTTGTATGATGGAAAAATCAATAAACGTCCTTGTCTCTTATTAGCTGTTGCAATTTAGATTACTGTTAGTCAGTTGGGATTCTCTTTAGCAAGAATATTTCCCTAGTCAGTCGGTATTCTCGTTAGCAAGAATGTTTCCCTAGTTTGTCAGGATTCTCGTTAGCAAGAATGTTTCCCTAG
Organism: Datura stramonium; assembly: GCA_018107945.1. Classification (NCBI taxonomy): domain Eukaryota; kingdom Viridiplantae; phylum Streptophyta; class Magnoliopsida; order Solanales; family Solanaceae; genus Datura; species Datura stramonium. The sequence goes on along the minus strand of JACEIK010002732.1, from coordinate 72,004 downwards.
TTAGTCGGGATTCTCGTTAGCAAGAGTATTTCCCTAGCCTGTTGGGACTCACATTCCTAGCTACTATCCAAGCATGTTTCTCTTCCTTCAGTGGGGACTAACATCCCTAGCTAGTTAGTGACTCACTATATCAGAGCCTTCGTTCCCTTAGACAGTCAGGGACCCTCATGATATCAGTCACGGCATTGCATCTCTGTATCATTATGATTACTACTTTTGTGCATCATTGAACTTATACTAATGCATGACCTTATAATATGATTATGTCTCTATGAACATGTGGATCTCATACCAGGTTGTTGTACCTCATTTCGGTTGTGTTACTAATCCTGTGATTTATGGTACTCCCTTCTTGTATACTTATGCTTATGAGTTATTTATTTTCGTTCCTGCATATTCAGTACATTCCAAGTACTGAACGCACGCCTCTTATGCTATATCATTTCATGATATTGACTCCGGCCTCCAGGTTCAGCCGCGTGGTTAGATATGCTCCTTCCTCTCCCAGTTGCTGGTGGTGAGTCCTAATCTTCCCAGGACATGACTTATATTCCTGTTTTATTAAGTTCCAGTTTTCAGACTTTGGGAGTTAGTTGTGGGCTTGTCCCAGCAGCTCATCAGTTTAGTAAAAGTCTTTCGGACTTGTTTAGACAATTTCAGCTATGTATCTAAGTGTTATTAAATTGTCTTTATGGATCATATTATATTCTTGTTATTTTCTTCCGCTTGTTCATGATGTTAGACGTTTCTTATGTTAAGAGTATGCTATGATTATGTCATGGGTTGACTTGGAGCCTTTCAGGGTTCCTTGTCCTGTGTCTACGATCCAGGTCTACTCTCGGGTCGTGACACAGATGAAATCCCAAACTCTAGCATCTGCTGCAGACCCGTTCACATTCACTAGGACCACCTGCTGGTTTACTTGGATGGTCATAGCCTAGGAAAGCATCTAGATCACCGCCCTAAATTCAGCGGAGGACACCTGATCGTCTTGAGGGGCTGGTGGGGCTTACCGGTTAGTGTTCCCAGTTCTTTTTCTGTTTCCTTATTTTGGAGACATTGTTATCTTAAAAGAGAAGGGTACGAATTAGGAGAACATTTTTGAGATTATCTCAACGCACGATAAAGATCAAGAACAAAAGGACATTTCCTAATAATGCCTTGTAGCCTCCCCGTCAGAAGTGTGGCGCGCTTCACACCTTTGAAAATGACTCTACTTGACGTGGCTTTCAGACATCCTAGGATACTCTAAACCTAGCGCTCTGATACCAAGTTTGACATGAACCGAGTCTACACCCTGGATGCAACACGGTACTTGGAGTCACAAAAGTGATCCAAAGCTAACACTTGGTTTAACATCACACTATTCTAATGACTTAAGGCATAAACGGAAGCTATAAAACATAACTAAATAACACTTTTCTGAGAAAATAAATATCTGATAAGATATTGAAATTTATGCGACAAGCGCAAAACATATTTAATAATGTTGTGTCTGAAAGCTATCTAACATCTTGTGAGTTACTAGGACAAGCCCCCAACTAACTCTAAATTAATACTATAAAGAAACTGAACGGAAGGAAAAGTCTTATCCCCAGAAGATGAGGACTCACCAAATGACTGATGTTGTTGATCGCCGGAAGGGAACTAATAACGATGCTGAGTCTGAGAACCTACACCTATATCATAATAAGATACAACATAGAAAATATATGCATCAGTACTTTGAATCTACTGAATAAGTGAGATGTACATAAATCATGGAATAAACAACTAAACTGATATAACATGAATGACAAACTAATAACTGATAAGTGTTGAGATATACTGTAATAGTGTGCGTAAGCATAGACACTAGCTGATGGTTATAACATGTCTTGAATATGTGAGACTGAACTAAGAACTGAGAGTGAGTTGTACTGACAAGTGGGAGAGTCTCTAACCGATATGTAACCACATGAGCTAGACATTGAGACCGATGTGTACCCCCCATCGGAGAAGGCCCACCATACCTTACCAGGGTATAGTAGCTGAACTAGGTGATCACTGTCTGATGCCCGTTTGGGCTAATAACCTATGGTGGCAATGTAGTTCTGGGAACCTAGGTGCGCTGAACCTCGGCCTGCTCAGTGCTAAGTCCTACTCCCACTTGAAATCCTAACTGTGACTACTAGGCTAATAGCTCAAAATTGATGTCCTAAGACCGAAGTCAGGATACTTATCTGGACGTACCCTAAGAGTCTGAAGGACCTGATAATTAAGACTAAGGGTTCTAAGACTGGCCAGAGCTACTAATCTTAATCATACAACTGTACTATCCTGGTGATTTCAAGAATAATCGGAATCAAGCATTGTTGTATCTAGACAATTGTGCAAGACTTCTTTAAAACACATTTATCAACTAGGGATAAAATACATATTTCATAGAAAGTGATATCAACAGGAAGTATAGCTAACAACAACTTCCATGAGTCATGGAGATTATAACAATAAGGAAATTCACAATCTAACTGACAAACAAATCCTAGCTTTGATCTTCAGGGCTAGAACTGCTAAAGATTTCCATAAGGGTTTTGGGGCACAATGGAAGAGCAATTCCCTTGTTGAATTCCCACATAACTGGAGTATAAATCTCTGAGGAAAAATCCTAGAGTAATCTGAGAAGAAGACTGAAACCCTTGTTCTTTCTCTGCACCTCCTGCCTGAGTTTTCTACATACTAACCCGAGAGAATGAGAGGAAATGACAGGGAACTATCGACTAAATCTCAAAATCCCTCTAAAAATAACCCCAAAATGACGTAATTTAGGACATAGGAGCTTAGGAATTACGAAAACACCCTTACTAAAAATGCTGGAAAACTGACCTTGCCAATCCTCACGAGGGACATCATGACTCGTGATGTACAGGATAAGTCATGAAGTCCAATCCATTATCAACAATGGAAAATCCCGTCTTAGATTTCAAATCCCAAACGACAACTCACTTTACGAGTCGTGAGGTACACCATGACTCGTGACTCCCCTCGTGATGTCTATGAAAAATCAAACCTTCAATGTTTGACCGTCTTGATCATGGCTCACTTCACGAGTAGTGAGGTTCTCCACGAATCGGGAATGCCACTCGTGGTCACCCTTAACCATGAATTTTCACAACTAGACTTCACTTCACGAGTCACTCTATGACTCATGGAGTCTCCTCACGGGTTGCTGGATAACTCGTCCTATGACCTAGACAATATTTTCCTGTTTTCTCTACTTAAACCCTCGGGTTTGATCTTAGGGGCTTTCAGGGTATTATAGTTATACGGTTCCTCACATTGCACAGGTACTAGACTCCATCTTACGGCCATATAGGACAACCCATTGTAAGAACAAACAGGTTCTTGTCGTCATCCGTTTTAAACTTAGACTTTATCAATTCTCTGCTTCTCATGCTACGACAGCCTTGTACGACCCGTTATAAGAACCAACAGGTTGTAGGAAGTAGTCTTTCTGTCTGACAGCTTTTGTCAAATTTCAGCTACTCCTTCTACGGTTGCCTGGTATGATTCATTACATGGATCAACAGTTCGTCCTATGACTCATCTAATTGCACTTTGAACCTTTTTTCAGCTCTTTTCTCAAATCCAACTCTCATAGCCTGTATTCCCTGCTAAAACTACCAAAAGGCATCATATCCACATAAATATACCCAAGAGTTTGCATATTTACTTAGTTTTAAGCGTCAAAAGTGTCGTAAAATCAAGGAACATCAATGAATATGTACATGACTTTTCCTATGAACAGGAATGTTGAATTTGATTTTTAAAGTGAAGATCTTTAAACATATTTTTCCTTACGAATGGGTCACCGACTTCAAATTTTACTAATAACATTTGAACATAGTCCATAATTATTTTCATGATTTTGAAATACCCCTATTAATGGGAAGAGGCATTTGAATGATTTGGCTAATATGTCATGACATGTCAAATGAAATTAATTGACACACCATGAATTTTTTTGGCCAAGCAATTTAGGAGGACGGATAGCCATTATAGATACTAATGTGTCGCTTTGAGCAGCCTAGCTATTTAGGAGGATGAATAGTTATCATGAGTTGGTTCTTTAGTGATTCTCCTTTGGGAAGCATAGCTATTCAAATAATAACATAAATATCCTAGTCAATACCCTAGGAAAAAGATGGCTAATATGAATTTGCACACTATAAATAAGGGCAAAGTATAGAAAAGATCAATGGAGAGACTACTAGGAGTGTAATATTGATAGGGGCGTCAATGGGCTGGAATTGTTAATTGCTCCTATCTTTACTCAGCAGTTTGATTAGCTGCAGATTAGGAAACATCTTAAATTTCTCAACCAATTAGATATCTTATACCTTGGGTTTTCTAAAATTCTGAGGTTCCTCTTCACAACAACCACATCAACTTGGGTATGGATTTACTATTTCTAGCTCCACTCTTTAATGGATGTATAATAGTGGGTTTTGGCTATGTCTAGCCCAACCCCACATAATTACCACCCAAATACCCATTAATGTTTCCTCACCCATACCTTAATTTCCTTTTTCAAGCAAAATTAAAGTAAGAAAATGCAACCTACATTTGCAACTATGAGTTTTCAACTTAAAATTCAGAGGAAACACTAAAATCATACTAATTGAGTAAATCTAAGATTAAATAAATGATATCCAACCCAAATCAATCCCAATCATTCACACACCCCTAGCAAAGAATTTATCTACTCATGTAAGTAAACTAAGGCATTGCATTAAACAACAATTCAATATCCATTCACAAACTTGAGTAAGAGAAATTCAAGCAAGGTCTGAACTCCAATGGAGTTTTCTACCTTCTTAATGAAGAATATGACTCTTTCTCTTTCTATTGATCTCTAATTACAATACAAGACAAAAGTAATAGAATAATCAATACTTCCTAAATGGAATATTTAGTTCCTTTATGAGGTACAAAAATAAGGCACAAATCTGCTCCTCTTTTTTCGTGCTTGACATTTTTACCCCTAGCTTACAGGTTTCACTTGCTATTCATCGGGGATTCACTGGTGCAGGTTCGCGAAACGCCAGTCAGTTCTAGCTGAAGGACAGTGAGATTTTGGGAGCTTCGACACTGGCACCAACGGTTCGCAGGTGCTGATCCGCGGACCATGTGTTTGTCACAGCTAATGACAGTTAGCTCTTTAGCACTTCCACGTTGGCACCGGTGGTTCGCTGGTGCTAATCCTTCCTCCATACAGTAGGCAACTAAGGTCAATCCAGCATTTCGCTGATGTCCTCTAGTGGAGCGCCAATCATCAACTCTATTTTCATGCTTTTCTTCATTCAGGTTAAGTACCTGCAAAGATCAAGGAGAAAAGGCATAAAATCCACCTAATTGACTTGCAAGCTAAGCAAAAACTCATATTTAAGAACCTAGTGAGTTGGTAAATTACCAACTCATCAAACCCACAAACTTGAATCATTGCTTGTCCTCAAGTAATGTAATTCTTTTCATTTGTGCAAATGGACAGCATGTCAAATATGAAGTTATGCATCAAGGACCAATGAGGCTAAAAGAACCCAAAAATGCTCACCAACTCAAGGAAGAAGAGAAACGACTCCCCCAAAATGTGAGAAAGTTCCAAGAGGTAACCATAATGAACAAACATGATTCACAACTGCTTTCATTTTTTCAAAACAAGGGTATGGTTTATCCAATCAAATCATAATCATTTTGCATTTAAAGCTTTCCTTGAAGCTCACAGTACTGATGCCTCAATCACATCTTTACATCATTGCAAGCATGTCCTCAAAGGGAGTGATGCCACTAACTACAAGAGAGAATCCCCTTTCTTTATCATAAAACAATGCACACACAAGGGATTATAGAATAAAATGATCACACTCACTCTCACAAAAGAATTCTCCATGCATATAACTTGACCCATAGGCTTGCCCTTCATGTAACTTGCCACTAGTGTAGAGAAACTACACTCAAAATCAATTAGAACTTGCGGGTCATGATGAAGGCTAGGGATGAGGATAAGACAAATATTTAGCTCTAGTGACTAGAACCTCCCTAATACCTTTTCGTGAACACTTTTAACCTCCCATTATACTCTTTAGATCATTCCGCCTTATTCCTCCTTTTTCATTCATCTTCATCTTTTATTTCTCAAAAGTCTCCTTGTAACTCCTTTGGCTCTCACATTAAGCCTCATCTAAGCAAGAGGTAACACCATTTCACTATTCTTTTTCTCTTGTGATGATTCAAGGTTTCTCGACCCATCATTTCATTCATTTTTATCACAATTTGGTGCTATCTCACATTTAAGCTCATCACATTTCTCCCTTTCTTGTAAACCCCCAAACTTAGGCGTTTTGCATCTTTTCCATTGATTTCCTTATCTCTCCCTTTTTCTTGGGCTTCAAGCCCCCATTATTTTCATTTATTCATCACTAGCAATTAGGGAGGATGGGTGATAAAGAAGAGGATTACAAAGGGACATTGGGCTTGTAATGTGGTTTCCAAGAATAAATAATGCAAAGGCTCAATATTGGATAGCAAGGAAAGATATTTTCGGAGGTCATTTTGGATGAAGTGACTAATCAATCGAAAGCCTAAAATCATGTTCTAAGTGCAGCTACATCTAGGATTTCGCCTTGAGTCATACTTAGGCAAGTTATAGACAAGCATAGATACATGAGACTAATTCAAATGATCTTACCATACAAGGCATCACTCCCGAAGAGTTCACACAAGTCATTATTATTACAAGATTTTGATTCAAGACAGTATGCGAATCCACAAGACAAACAAGGAATATGTAATGTATGACAAGAGATTGCTACATTTCCCATTTCAAATAATGTATGACAAGAGAGTGCTACATTTCCCATTTCAAATGCCCATTTCTTTCAAATTCATTTTTCATGCCACACAAGAATTTTTTTGGTGGTACCTCTCAAAAGCAGTTTTACAAAAGAATCAAAGAAAAACATAACATTTTTCCTTAAGAGAGTCGCCTTACAATCTATCAGGGTTCGACAACAAAAAGAAAAGAAAAATAAATTTCTCATTGGGTAAGAACTGTGGTATAAAGAAAACCCTAGGTGTTTATTCATTATCTACCATTCACAAAGGAAAAAATCAAACTTGGGTCACGAACTTTTGGCAATAAAAACAAAGACCCATTCATTAGTACTAACAACAAAGACAATTTTTCTTTTCATCCATTTCGAGCCCGACAAAGGCTCAACAACCATTTACAAATCTAACAAAACAAATATTCTGGCAAAGGCAATCATCAAAATTTGTTAAAATAAGCCCGACAAAGGCTCAAAAATTCTCACAAATCAAAACAAAATCCCAACAAGGGCCACATCAAATCATCAACAAAAAAAATGACCACCACAAAAGGAACACTCATCCCATCCCCAACTCAAACACTACATTGTCCCCAATGTATGCATACAAAACAAAGAGGGAGAGAACTCCCTGAAGTGGTTACTTGTCATTATCCTCATCAGCTTCCCCATCTTGGACTTTATTGCTCATATCCTTCGCCTAATCTCCTAAGACCTCAAATAAGTCGTCAATGGGGCCTCGAACTGTAGAAGGGTTAACCATCACTGCGTCAAGGGCGCTCATGTCGGACACCTCCATGGACGTCCGAATCTTTCATTCCCTTACTTTATTCTGGAGAGAGGTAACAACCCTCTCCATGACATCCACCCGTGAGCATAGCTTGGTCAGACTCCCATACATTGACTTCATCTCCTTTTTCACCGTTTGGGCAATAAGGGAAGGGAAAATTTTAGCCAACTTCTAAAGCTTGCTCTCATGAGAGTTAGTCATCTCCTCAAGTTTGTAGAGACTGCTTGGTTGGGAAGATGTGGGAGGGGGTGAGGCTCCCCTAGTAGGGGCTTCGCCTGAAGCTTGTCCCAATGCCTCTAGGTGTGACATATTAAGAACGGGAGCTAGTGGGGCTTGCTCAGAACCATGAGGGAAATATCCTTCTAGAACGTCAAAGGCTTGTATCCACTTTTGCTTGCTCTTAGGAGTATCCGCGTCCCTTTTTCGATCCATAGTAATGAAACCGGTAGCGGAGCTTGGGGCTTCATTTGGGAACATTGGCACTTCGGCTTGCAGGCATAGCTGAGATATAAGCAAAGCATAGGGCATTGAAGTTCTGGCTTGACTCGCTTTTCTCTTCATCTGTATGGCCACAATTTTCTAAAATTTATATAGACCAGTCTCATGATGCAGGCAATGAGGATAACCGCTTCTAAACATACCCTCTGCTTATTATTTGAAGGCATAATATAGCCATAAATGAAGTCTAGCCATAGCTTGACTTCAAACATAAGATCATGATGAGAAATCTCGCCGCCCATCGTGGCCCAGAAGGGTGTGTCTACAGCAATAAATGGAGCTATCCAACTGAACTGGTTCTCCTTATCATCAATTTGGCCTGCATATTCAGATTCGATGTCAAGCTCATCCTACCAAAATAGATAATTAATAGCTGCTGGAGTGATGTCCACCTCCACACCTCGCACCATGACTGAGGGCAGGTAGGAAAAGCCTTTAACCTTACCCTTATGATGCATGTTGTCCTGCCTGTCCTGGTAAGATGCGTAGAATTTAGGGACGAGGTTGGGATAGATATTCGGAAGTGGATTGGAAAATGCATGCCATTGTCGGTCATTGAATTGAGCTGTGATGTTGGGGAGGTCACCTCACTTCCCCACCAAGTCAAACTTCTTCTTAACGGTGATTGATCGCCCTTTGCAGATTTCATAATGCCCCTTCATGTAGCGCACACAAAATATTATGGCCTCTTAGGAGTTGGGGGGGGGGTGATATAGATACCTTTGTTTTCCCCTTTCCTTTGGTGGAAGATGAGGCTGGGGCCTTGCCCTTGCTTGGGTTCCTAGACGAAGTCATACTCTACAAGACCATGTTAGTGCAATACTACAATATGTAACAATTAACATCTATTCTAACGCAAGGAAATTTAACAATTAGATGACAAACAAGTAGAATTGCTGAGATGTGAAGCACTGGTAATGCTGGCGAGACACCGACAAAACGCAGATGAAGATCCGCGAACTGTCGATTGACCACCAGATCATAACAGAGCATTGGTAATAGCAAGGCCATCTTGCGACACACCGGTATTTCATCGGTCTTCACTCGCGGAACATCGAGGTGACGCAGGTCTGGGGAAGTGACCTGAAGCTTGGAACCCCCACCTGCGTTTTATCCGGCATTTCACCGGGCCTGACCGGCGGTTTGTCAATGGATGTCTGGCAACAAGATTCCTCCCAAACTTAGTAAAATTTCCAAACAATCAAGTTCAAAATTCACTCACTCAACATAACAATAGTCAAATAAGTAAAAGTGAAAATTTACCCTTAAAAAACACGTCACTCTATCTATCATCGGGTAAATTTTGCAAATTAAGAACATATGAGGCTACTCAGACTTTACCCCCAACTAGAATCCAACTGTTACACCCCGTAAGATTCCCGGCACATAGATGGCCTATTCGCATGTTGGTTAAGCATATTTGAAAGCCATACGTGCTAGAAAAAGGCCCGGGAAAAGATCGGACGAGAAACCTGTCGAACCATCGCNTCGAACCATCGCGGAAGGAGCCGGGGCAGAGCCCCTCCGCGATGGCAACGTGTCACGGAGGTGGAGCCTCCGCGTTGGCTCCGTGACACGTTGGCCCTATGCAGGCCCAAGTATATAAAGCCTCCAACTTCGGTTTATTCATTAAATAATCAGAAATTTGCAGAAGCTCACGAGAGAAACAGAGAGGGTACGAAGGATTCTTATAATTTTCGCTTGATTACGCCGTCAATCATAGTCCAAATCCAAATTAACCTCAGATACCGAGGTATTTAGCAGAAGGGAGCATTCCTACGAATTTAGTTTCATGAAATTCGACCGACAAACCGTCGTTCTACCGGGCTAAGGTAAGTGGAATTGCTCCAAATTAGTACCAATGTGCTCCTAGCCCTAAGTGAACTTTTCTCCCTTCTGGACTTTCGAGAAATAGCAAGTTTTCGACCGTCTTTCGATAAGCCAAAGTTTAGGCTATAAATATATCAAAAGTGACATTTTCTGTCAGAATATTGATGTATTTAGTACTAATTGACATATATGTAAATGCAGTTGGGAGAAATAGCTGGAGTACTGACCGAGCTTCGTCCGATAGTCGGATAAC
>JACEIK010002732.1:39351-52758 GCA_018107945.1 Datura stramonium | reverse complement strand
CTCATAGAGGCTTGCAGATTGTATGTATCTATATCCCTGTGGTCAGTTGAGCCGATCGAGTGAGGCCGTGCATTGTGTTCAGTTGTTTAGTATTCTTGTTTGTGCTGGCCGTGTGGGGCCATAGCTTGACAGTAGTGGTGACCTTGCCGGTCACTTAGTTATTCAGTATTCTCTATGTTGAGTTTCAGATGACTAGACTGCATTGTGGCCTTGTCGGCCCGCATAGGTTCCTTGTTATGAGTATGTTTCTGGTTAGCTGTTATTGCACATACAGGTGGCTATAGGCCCAGTCGGCCGGAGGCTGTGTTTACAGCCGTTATATAGCCCGTTGCTTCCAGAAATCTGAGATAGAGCTAGCCAGGCACTAGATGTGCTTAGGCTCATCAGTTGGTAGTCCAGGTCCTTCTAGGGCACCAGGTTCCAATCATACCCCCCAAGGCGGGGCGTGACACCAACACACTAAGAAGCAAGAATTTTGGCACAAAGAATACCCACATTACCATTCCATCATTATATCACTACCTCCACATACCCACAAATGACTTATAGAGAAGTATCAATAAGCATAATCATAGGGGTAATGGGGATACATGAGAGGGGACATTTTGATTTGAACAAGCTTAGAATAATACATATCTTCGAATCAATAATCAGAAACAGAGTGAGAGTTACATACCAAATGGATTTGAGAACAAAGAGAGAGAAGGATCAAAGCTTGAACAATAGAGTTTCACAAACCTCTTCTTGCCTTAGTGTGTTTGAGAATATGAGTGAGTAGTGATGAAAATGGGGAGAATGAAGTGTGGGTTTTATAGAAGAGAAGGAGTGAAGGGGACTGGTAGGTGAAAAGATGGGTTTAATGATGGGAAGGTGGAAAGGTAGTGTATGGGGAAGTTGAAAAGGTGTAATGGAGAAATAAAAATGTAGAATAAAGGGTTTATGGGATTTGGAGGGGTTTTGATCAGTATTTTAAATATTCAGGTTGGGATCTGATGAAAGGCGCATTTACGCACTTCATAGACATATTTTTACCCGTACTTTACTATATTTTGAGAACAAATTATGTGTGTTTGCATGATATTATGTCATATTTGTAAAAATGGCTAACGCATGTGATTAGATGTTTTCAGGGCTAAAAGTGATGGATTTGGTGTGTTTGAGATGTTTGGATTGAAGTTGAAGAAGAAGGAATGCACTAAGCAAGATTAAATAAAGAAAAAAATAAATAGAGTGCACTGCCACTGCTGCACGACCAGATGTGCGAGGCACTGGCCTTACTGCGCTACCAGATGTGCGACGCAGCCCCTGTACTGCGCGATTCCATGCGCGAGGCGTCGGTCTCCCTGCACGACTAAATGCGCGACGCGACGTAGAAGCTGCAAGATGACTGCGCGAGGTGCAACCTTTCCAGCACTACAGCAGGCGCAAGGCGCCCTTCCACCTGCGCGATGTAGCCCGCGGTGCACCAAGGGGTTTTCAACGGCCAAAATTCAACTCCTTCTTCAACTAGGAAAAGGAACTTTCAATCCTAAATCAAATCCACAAAGGAACAAGAAAAGCATAAATCTACTACTATAAATACTCTTTTATTTTTATTTTTTTTAGCTATGTTGCAAGTTTTGAAGTCTTCAAGAAGGAGGATTAGAGTTTTAAATCTCAAGTTTTTAGATACAATTTTGGTGTCATACGTTTTGATTTTTGAGACATTTGTTGAATTGTTCTTCCGAAATTTCGCATTAATCAAGTGAAGGTTCTTCCAATCATTGTTGTAAGTATTAATTTATGCTTTTGCCTATAAATGCTATTAATTTACTTATAAACATGATAGGATAAAACCACCACAACTAGGGTTGTGGGAACTATGGTGAATTAACGAACTAGGGTTTGCACGGCGTGATTCTAAGCCAGTACTAAACGCTTGTATTATATTCTTTACTTGCTTAGCTCTAAGAGGTAGAGATTAGGAAAAGAGAACTACAAAAAAGCCTTGATCTTGATTATCATTCTATAAACTTGAGTTGTGGTCACAGGATAGTTAAATTTGGGACATATTGATAATGGTTAACTTACAATCGCTCATTAGACCTGGTCGAGTGATTGAGTATAGTCATTTAATAGGGACTAATCGGTCGTTTGAATGAACCTAAGTTATCAGTTCTACAAGTAAAGTATTGGGATAGATAACTACTGTAAAACCCGAAGTAGTTAAGGATCCATGTGGAACACTTACCCTAGTTAATTGCATTAATTTGGAAACAACCATCAATTTCCCAACATTGTTACTTATTAATTTTACAAAGCTCCCCTCTTAGGGAAGAATTGACTAAAATGTTTAAGCACTAGTGTTCTTCTATATCCTTCCATATTCCCTGTGGGATCGACCCCAACCTCTAGTTGGGTTCTTTATTGACAACGTCCGCTTCATACTTCGGTAGGAGGTATGGTTTGAGTGTTATCAAAAAGTGGCGCTGTTGTCGGGGAATACGACTTAGGATTAGATTAATTACGTGTGTTTAACTTTTAGTCTTTATTTCCTATTTTTCGTTTTTCTTTTATATTTTGACGTGTCACAGGTTAGCGTGGTAAAACAAGCGGCCAAGTTGTGACCATGGTCTCAATAGATATCTTGATGAAGTCTGAGTAATCAACATACATGTGTCGTTCCGCGACGTTAAATCAGGCACTACTTGGGAGGCAACCCAAGATATATTTTTCATTTTTATGTGTTTGTTCAAGTGTGTAGGTGATAAGTCATAATTTTCAACAAAACAATTTGACCATGAAATACATAGATGGGGGAAGCTGTTCTTACCCCCCAAAGAAGACGAGGAGTGGAGGCCCAGGGAGTTCTTCTTGCACCCCTATTACTTTATTCTTATTTGTTTTAGCACTGGGGATAGTGAAACCAATTAAGTGTAGGTTGGGAGAAGTGAACTCCATAGTACCATGCATACCTTAATTGCTAAATTTACACATGGTAGGCCTAGTTTTTTTTGGTATTTATGATTTGTCATGCATGCTTGTTGGTTTTTAGTATTTTTTATTCTTATTTTATTTTGGGTTCCTCCGGTTTTTATTTTTAGTACTTTTCCGGTGGATAGTCCCTTAGAACCAATTAGAGAGTCTAGATTGTTTTTTTATTTTAGTCATTGAGTCATGACTTTTCCCGATGATGGATGTACGATGACCGTCTTAAGGGTAAATTAGTCATTAGGAAGAGCAAGAACTTGGATCCTTCGAATTCTAGGTGCTTCACTTTAGGTATCGTTGATACTTTATTAAATTCACTCAAAAATGCATGAAAAAGGTAGAAACACTTAGTATTTTGGGAACTTGACTCATGTTCTTGAAAAGAAAAAAATGGGCTTAATTATGTTACGCATGCAATATGAATATATGTATTTATGTGATCTTGATTTCCATTGTTAAACCATTTTATACCATTGTATGAGTGACGAGTTTTGACATACTCCATGCTTGCAATTTGATATCTAGTACTTTCCCGGTGCGTGTGCAAAGAGAAATATGAATGAGGGATTTAGGAAGTGATATAGGCGTTTCTTTGCTAGCTGTATTTTTATCCTATTTACGTACCTTGATTGTAGTTATCCTAGTTAGCCATGTTGAGCCTTAGCCTATTCTTTTGATAGCCATATTACAAGATGAAATCCCTTTTTGTTGTATTGACTTATATTTGATCTAAATGACTCCTAGACCACTTTAATAAAAAAAAATTGTATGAAAGGAGCATAATAGAATAAGTGAAGGGAAAAGCTAAAGAGTGTGGTGAATTAGAAGAAAAGAAAAAGGGGAAATTTTGCTAAACAAGGAGGGTGATTGTTAGTGAAAAAATAAAAGGAGGAAAGAGCTCTGAAAAAAATTAAAGATATAAAAAAGGTGTGAATGAGCTCAATGATTAAAAGAAAAATCCCTACTAGTCACCTAAGTTGAAAATTGAAAAATAAAAGGAGGTATAAGGAGAAAATTTAGACATTGAAGAATGAACTAAAAATCAAAGTGTTGTGAAGTATTAAAGTGCTTAGGGAGGTTAGTCACTATCTNATTAAAGTGCTTAGGGAGGTTAGTCACTATCTTGGCCAAATAGTTCCAACCCGTCCCTTAACCTACATTACAACCAAGTTAAAGTCCTAATTGATCCTTGATTCATAATTCTATATTAGCGGAGTATTATACTAAGGGTAAGCCTATGGTTCGTTGTTTGAATGTATGTTGAGTTCTTTGGGAGAGTGAGCGGAAATTGTTTTATTTATACCCAAGTTAATCTTATTCTATATCTTGTGTGAGAACGGGCATCTCTCCAAATTGTGAGGGGCACAATGGTAAGACTTTGGTTTAATCTTGATTTCTAAATTACATATAATTCGTGTTGGCCCAAAATATGTCTTGATGAGTTAGTTTTCAAAAGCTAAGTGATTTCGAACTTTGATATTTTAATGTTAATCCTGTATGCATGCGAGTGAGTTATTTGAGCTTCATTGATTTGTCTCATGATCCGAAGTGTAAGTAGACTTGTTCGTAGGATGAATTTTGTGCTTAATTGTTAGAAGGGAAGTAGTAGATTTTTCGAGGACGAACAATAGTTTAAGTGTGGGGTGTTGATGAAGGGAGTATTTACGCACTTCATACATATTTTTACCCATACTTTACTATGTTTTAAGAACAAATTATGTGTTTTGCATGAGATTATATTATATATTTGTAAAAATGGATAACGCATGTGATTAAATATTTTCAGGGCTAAAAGTGATGGATTTGGGTGTGTTTGAGATGTTTGGATTGAAGTTGAAGAATAAGGAATGCACTAAGAAATATTAAAGAAAGAAAAAAATAAATAGAGTGCACCGCCACTATTGCCGACCAAATGTGCAAGGCACTGGCCTTGCTGCGCTACCAGATGTGTGACGCGGCCCCTGTGCTGCGCGATTCCATGCGCGAGGTGCCGGTCTCCTTGTGTGACTGAGTGCGCGACGCGGCACAGAAGCTGCACGATGACATGCGCGAGGCGCAGCTTTTCTAGCGCTATAGAAGGCGCGAGGCGCCCTTCCACCTGATCAATGCAGCCCGCGGCGCACCAAGGGGTTTCCAATGGCCAAAATTCAACTCCTACTTCAACTAGGAAAACGAACTTTCAATCCTAAATCAAATCCGCAAAGGAACAAGAAAAACATAAATCTACTACTATAAATACTCTTTTATTTTTATTTTTTTATCTAATTTGCAAGTTTTTAAGTCTTCAAGAAGGAGGATTAGTGTTTTAAGTCTCAAGTTTTTAGATACAAGTTTGGTGTCTTACGTTTTGAATTTTGAGACAATTTTTGAATTGTTCTTCTGAAATTTTGCATTAATCAAGTGAAGGTTCTTCCGATCATTGTTGTAAGTATTAATTTATGCTTTTTTTTATGAATGCTATTAATTTACTTATAAACATGATAGGCTAAAACCACCACAACTAGGGTTGTGGGAACTATGGTAAATTAACGAACTAGGGTTTGCACGACGTGATTCTAAACCAATACTAAACGTTTGTATTGTATTCTCTTCATGCTTAAACGTTTCTTAACGGTGCCCAACGTTAGGACATTTTCGAATTCTTTACTTGCTTAGGTATAAAAGGTATAGATTAGGAAAAGAGAACTACAACAAAGCCTTGATCTTGATGATCATGGTATTAACTTGAGCTATGGTCACAGAATAGTTAAATTTGGGACGTATTGATAACAGTTTACTTGCAATCGCTCATGAGACCTAGTCGGGTGATTGAGTATAGTCATTCAATAGGGATTGGTCGGTCGTTTGAATGAACCTAAGTTATCAGTTCTACAAGTATAGTATTGGGATAGATCACTAGTGTAAAACCCGAAATAGTTAAGGATCCATGTGGAACACTTACCCTAGTTAATTGCATTAATTTGGAAACAACCATCAATTTCCCAACATTGTTACTTATTAATTTCACAAATCCCCCCTCTTAGGAAATAATTGACTAAAAAGTTTAAGAACTAGTGTTCTTCTATATCTTTCCATATTTCCTGTAGGATCGACACCAACCTCTTGTTGGGTTCTTTATTGACAATGTTCACTTCATACTTTGGTAGGAGGTATGGTTTGAGCATTATCAGATTCGATCCATGGAGCAGTCAAAATTTTTAAAAGATGGACTTACCTGCACCTGCGCTTAACCGGCGGTTCGCTGGATCTAAGGTCCTTGCCCATTACCCTTACAGTTCATTGTTAATCTTCCGGTGATTGTCCGGTGGTTTGCGGATTGGCTCCGATGATTTGCTGATTGGATTACTCTCACGATCCGAGTTTACACCCTAAACGCAACACGGTACTTGGTACCACAAGTGAACTAAGCTAACCCGTGGCTTAACATAACACTAGTAAACTAAAATAACATAGTGGAAGCTGGAAACATAAATGAGTAATTTGATTCTAAAATAAGAAATGTTTAATAAAAGTACTGAAACCTGTGCAAAGATTGCAAAACAAGATGAACAATGCTATGTCTGAAAGCCAACTAATAAATAATGAGTTGCTGGGATAAGCCCCCAGCTAACTCTAAATTCTGAAAGATAGAACTGAAATGGAACTACAACCTCGTCCTTGAAAGATGAGGACTTACCAATATTGAGCTGCTGAAAATCGCTTGAGGGGAACTACTGTCACTACCTGATAGGGGACCCGGATCGTAGACACAGGACAAGGGACCCTGAGAGACCCCAAGTCAACCTATGGCATAAGCATTCACTATCTCATTCCATAAACATGAAGGAAACATAAATATAATTCAGCGGAAGCGTAGCATAACATAACAAAAGAATAAACATCTGAGCTGAATACATGTCTAAGTATGAATAGCCTCTAATCTGGACAAGCTGATGGGACAACACCTCCAACTAGCTCAGAAATACTGAAATTGAAAGTACGCTCAAAATAACTGAAAGTCTAGTCCTCAGAGGATGAGGAATCACCAAGCAACAAATGCTAACTCTGATAGCGGCTACGAACAGGGTTGAACCTGAGAACAAGATCCTGCATCTTGAATGATGCAACATAGAAAGTATGCGATCAGCACGTGGAATGTACCGAGTATGCAAGGTAAGTAAAACCGCTTTGATAATAAAATCAGCTAATTCCAGTCATTCATATATATGATAAACTTTGAGAGTAAGTGGGAGGACATATGCATTAATTTTGAAATCGAACTTTATCATAACGTTCTCATGCATGGCTTTAGAACATCGAACTGATTTGAATGACTCAAAGCTAAATCATAACATTTATATCAAAACCTAAACAATGATTCAAAACTTTCTTTCCCAACATGCATGCATAAGATAATCATCATGAGTAATGGATATGCAAATTCAAATGATATAGACAATGCGACACTCGTCACTTAACCAACATACCATGATAGAGCTTACGTGATCCCAACTATCACACTCAAGTGGGTAGAGCCGTCCATAACCTTGTCAGGGTGATGGACGATACCATGATATTGATATCAAGCTCAAAGGACCAATCGGGCCGGGGATAGCTCAAAAGGGAGGTCCTAACAATATAATAGAATCAATCCTACGTTGACACGTAGTTCTGGGGCATAGGGTAGTCAACCCTTAGCCCGCTCGGTGCTACACTCTTCTCCTAAAACATGCAACGGTCTACATCGTATAAGTATGAAGCTCAACATCGTCTAGTGACGAAGCTCAACATGAAGTCATGCCTAAACTCAACATCGTATGAAACGAAGCTAAACATTGTCTATTGACAAACCTCATTATGACATGAATTAGACATCATATAAATATGAAGCTCAACAATGTCGTATCGACAAAGCTTAGAATGAAATCATGCTTAGACTCAGCATCATGAGAAATGAAGCTTAATGACAACATACATCTTATTTATGAAATTCATACATATGAGAAGCTTTATTATGAAACATACCACAAGCTCAAAGATAGTGGGAGGCTTTCCTCCAAAATCATGTGGTAGGGATACTTTAGAATTATCACTTCATTATCATCAACATAGGGACCTTTCCCAAAACCTTATCATGCTTGAAACCATTAAAATCATTTGAAAACATTTTAATTCTGGAGGTTTCACTCCAAAACGAAATATTATAATCAATTCAATAAAATCGACATTCATATTCAACATTGGGCACTACCCAAAGCTTCATCCTACATGGGTCTATTTAACCTTCTTTGAAAACATCATCAAAATCACGGGTAAGATTGAAAACATGCTTTTCATCATCTATTTCCTTATCCTCACATTATCATAGAACCCTCACACATGGGCGTTTTAGATTCAAATTGTTTTTTAGAAAAAGTAAGATAGAATCCGCCCAAGCTCAATAAATCATCAATATCAACTCGATTAATCATACCCAAGGAGTAGAAAGATAGGAATCATGCAATTGAGTGAAAGCCCATACTTGATCATCACAACTAAATCTCAAATTAATAGGGAATGAGCATGGGTGCAGCAGCACCACTCAGCCCATACCTTGGATTGAAGAATCTTATCTCTTCCTAGTTACCCAACCGAGATTTCCCTTGAAATCCTTGAATTTCTCCTCACTTTCTCCTTCGTTCTCACCCTTGCATGTATGAAGAAATGGCCTAGATGGGTTTATTTTTAGCTAAAACCCTCTATTTCGAGCTCAAAACGCACGTAGTACAGGTATCCTTAGAACTTAGGAATTACGGAAAAGCCCTTACCTAAATCACGAGCCACTGCTGTGGGTCCTAACGCGACGACCCGACAACTCGCTGTTACTAGGGCTCACGATCCGTTTGATCACCCATCAAGTATACTACCTCATCATTCAAGAAATTTCCACTGGCTTGGTAACGGCTAACCTAACGGGTCGTTAGGGATCGACGATGACTCGTTGGGTGCCACCCACGCACTCGGATAAGCCTTAAGCACCCTTCCTCGTGCATAACCAACGACTGACTTGACGATTCGTGGTGACTGACCACGAGTCGTTACACCCCTCATGAGGACCTCGAGTCCTCCAACATATCAGGCCTTCCCCACGATCCACCTGACGACTCGTTATGCCTCCTCATGAGTCGTCAAATGACCCATTCTGCAACTGCTGCAACATTTTTCAGTTTTTCTCCTGATTCACTTTTGAGTCTGATTCTTGAATTCTCGAGGTATAACAATATCTCCCCCTTGGGAATATTCATCCTCGAATGTTATAAACAAGCAGAAAACCCAGAAACAACAATCATTACATATATATAGATGCTAATCATTTACTTTCAAATCGAAAACTAACGGAACGACTACCCCCGAAGAGAACCACATAGCTAGTCAAAGTTCATAAATAACATATATATATAATATTTCATAAAACAAACTTATTCGCATGAATAGAACATGAAAAACTGAATATAGGTTTAGGGAAAAAACTTGATACCTCAAACTGAAGCTGAGCCGGTAGGGAACAAATGGGGGTATTTAGCCATCATATCCGCTTCGGCCTCCCACATAGCTCCTTCAACATGACAATTCCCCCATAAAACCTTAACAGAAACTACATCTTTGTTCCTCAGCCTCCAAATTTGTCGATCCAAAATTTCGACTGGAACTTCCTCATAACTGAGACTGTCTTTCACACCAACGCTGTCTATCGGAACCACCAAGGTTGGGTCACCCAAGTACTTCTTCAAAAGCGATACATGGAACATGGGTTGAACCGAAGCCAATTATGAAGGCAAGTCAAACTCATACACCACCTTACCAACTTTCCTCACAACCCGGTATGGACCAACATAGCAGGGACTGAGTTTACCTTTCTTTTCGAACCGCATGACTCCCTTCATGGGAGATACCTTTAGAAACACCCAGTCATCTACATCAAACTCCAAATCTCTTTTCATCACATCCGCATACAATTTCTACGACTCTGAGCGGTTTTCAACTGGTCCCTTATTAACTAAACTTTCACTATCACCTCA
The DNA here is from genome assembly GCA_018107945.1 of Datura stramonium. Lineage (NCBI taxonomy): Eukaryota > Viridiplantae > Streptophyta > Magnoliopsida > Solanales > Solanaceae > Datura > Datura stramonium. Next base: position 42,751 of record JACEIK010002732.1, on the reverse strand, counting down.
TGAACAGAGTCTGGACCTATCATGGCTACCTCACCAACCTCGAACCATCCGATGGGAGATCTACACCTTCGCCCGTAGAGGGCCTCGAATGGTGCCATCTGGATACTAGAGTGGTAACTATTATTAAAAGAAAACTCGATCAAGGGAAAATGATCATCCCAACTACCTTTGAAATCCATCACACATGCCCTCAACATATCCTCAAGAGTCCGAATGGTTCGTTCTTCTTGGTCGTCCGTCTGAGGGTGAAAAGCTGTGCTTAGCTTAACCTGAGTCCCGAGCCCCTTTTGAAATGAATGCCAGAATTGAGAGTTAAATTGAGTACCTCGATCCGAAATAATAGACAAGGGCACTCCATGAAGCTAAACCAACTCCTAGATATACAACTTAGCATAATCGTCTGCTAAATTTGTGGTCTTGACTGATAGGAAGTGTGCAGCCTTGGTTAACCTGTCCACCACAACCCAAATGGAGTCATATTACCGGCGAGTATGAGGTAGACCTGTAATGAAGTCCATATTGATTTCTTCCCACTTCCAAGTTGGGATGGCATATCCTGAAGTACACCTCAAGTCTTTGATGCTCGGCTTTTACTTGCTGACAGTTTGGACACTTTACTACGAACTCGGCAATGTCCCTTTTCATATCATCCCACCAATAGATTTCTCACAAATCCCAAAACATTTTCGTGGAACCTGGATGAATAGAATATTTGGTACCATGTGCCTCATGCAATATCTGAACTCTCAAATTATCAACATCCAGAACACATAGCCGACCCTGGTATCGTAGCACACCATCTCCTCTTGGGAGAAAACCTCCACCTTCTGATTTTGCACCACCTCCTTCAGCTTCCTTAATATTGGATCCTCATCTTTCCTGGATTTAACATCAACTACCAAGGACGATTCCGACCCGTTATGCACAACAACACCGCCATCGGTCGAATCGGTTAGTCTAACTCCCATCCTTGCAAGCTAGTGAACATCCTTCACCAACTCCTTCTTTCCCCCGTCCACATGGGACACACTCTCCATTGAGAGCCTACTAAGCGCATCCGCAACCACATTAGCTTTGCCTGGGTGGTAAAGAAAACTCATGTCATAATCCTAAAGTAACTCCAACCACCTCATTTGCCGCAGATTTTGATCCTTCTGTGTGAACACATATTGCAAGTTCTTGTGGTCCGTAAATACATCCATGTGGACCCCATACAAGTATGCCGCCATATCTTCAATGTAAACACCACCGCAGCCAATTCAAGATCGTGGGTCAGGTAATTCTTTTCATGCACCTTTACCTATCGAGAGGCATAAGTTATCACTCTCCCCCACTGCATCAATACACATCCAAGTCCAACTCTAGAAGCATCACAATACACCACGAGACCTTCGTTACCCTCGGGTAGGGTCAATACTAGTGCTGAGGTAAACCGAGCCTTCAACTCTTGGAAGCTTTTCTCACAACCTCCGACACTTGAAACTTCACCTTCTTCTGAGTCAACTTAGTCAAAGGAGTTGCAATGGTTGAGAAACCCTCAACAAACCTCCGGTAGTAGATAGCTAAGCGTAAAAAACTCCGAATATCCGAAGGATTTACTGGTCGGGGCCAATTCTTCACCGCCTCAATTTTCTGCGAGTCTACTTTTATGCCTTCGCTAGACACCACATGGCCCAAGAATGCCACATATTCCAACCAAAATTCACACTTGCTGAACTTTGCATACAATTGGCGGTCCTTTAGGGTCTGGAGTACTACTCTCAAGTGAGCGGCATGCTCCTCCTCGCTCCGAGAGTATACCAAAATGTTATCAATGAACACAATTACAAACATATCCAAATATGCCTTGAACACCCTATTCATCAGGTCCATAAAAGCTACAGGAGCATTCGTTAGTCCAAAAGACATAACTACAAACTCATAATGACCATATTGTGTCCTGAATGCCATCTTAGGTATATCACTCTCCCGAACTCTAAGATAATGATACCCAGATCTGAGATCTATCTTCGAGAAACACTTCGCACCCTGAAGTTGATTGAATAAATCGTCGATCCTGGGTAAGGTATACCTGTTCTTGACAATGGCTTTGTTCAACTATCGATAATCAATGCACATACGAAGGGAACCATCTTTCTTCAGAATAAATAGTACTGGTGCACCCCATGGGAATGGCTCGGTCTAATGAAACCCTTATCTAACAAATCCTTTAACTGATCCTTCAACTCTTTTAGCTCGGCTAGATCCATCCTGTAAGGGGAATAAATATAGGCTACATATCAGGAAGGAGGTCAATACCGAAATAAATCTCCCGCTCGGGAGGAATACCTGGAAAATCATCAGGAAAGACCTCTGGATACTCATGTACTACTGGAACTGACTAGATAGTCGGGGTTTCGGACTCCGCATCCTTAACCCTAACTAGGTGATACATGCAACCCTTAGAAATCATCTTCTTGGACTTGAGGTAGAAAATAAAGTGACCTACAGGAACAAATAAACTACCCTTCCATTCTAAGACTGGCTCACTCGGTAATCTGAACTCTACTGACCGGGTTCTGCAGTTAATGGAAGAATAACAAGCATACAACCAATCAATGCCGAGAATAACATTGAAATCGGTCATGTCTAACTCTATCAGATCTGCTAAGGTGACCTTATGGAGAACCAAGACCGGGTTGTCTCTATACACCCATCTAGCTATAACTGAGTCACCTACTGGAGTAGAAACTGAGAAGGATTCTGACAAGACATCGGGACTGACTTCGAAGCTACTGGCTGCATAAGGAGTCACAAAGGACAAGGTGTCCCCTGGATCTAATAAAACATAAACATCAATATGGAAACTCGTAACATACTAGTAACCACGTCCGGGGAGACCTCCTTCTCCTGATGGGATTCTAGGGCATAGAATCTATTTTGGAGCTGACTGTCAGCTGCACTGGTAGATGCCCCCTAATGTGCTGAGCGAGGGGATGGGGCTGTTGAGCTAGAAGCTGGGCCACGGCCCCCAACCTGATCCTGTCTCGCCACTGGACAATCTCTAAGCATGTGTCTGGGTTGCCCGCACCCCAAACACGCACCCGAACCTGCCAAGCACTAGCCTGTATGCCCTCGGCCACATCTGCGACAAGCTGGAACACCTGACTCTACGGGCCTACTGCTCTGAACCCTTGAGCCTGATGCTCGTCCTCTATGATCATGCCTAGGCCAAGATGGCACACTCAAGGCTGATGAAGCTGGGGTGAATGATCTCTGGTGGGTTTGTTGAATGGTGCCCACCGCCGGACCTCTACTGGGAAAATCTGTGGTCCTCTGTCCTGGCCCTCTTGGCCTCTCTCTCTCTTGAATGTGTCGCCCCCATCTGCTGGGTGTACAACACCATCCCAGGGAAGTCCAT
>JACEIK010002731.1:146329-157704 GCA_018107945.1 Datura stramonium | reverse complement strand
TGAATTCCTTAACCACAGCTTCCCCATATATATTTTGATTGTTATGTTATTTATTGCACTAATATTAAATAAATAAATGTAAAAGCATGGTAGAAAACTTCGATGTGATATAATATTAACTACATTGAAAAGCACCGATCCTAAAAATTTGGACCAGTTTTGCTGGCGCAATGCATGCTAAAATAAAAAAAATTATTTAATTAGTTGAGTGACTTTGTTAGTGAAATATTAATAGTTAAGTGACTTGAGTGAACCACTGCTAGTTGAATGATTTTTAAATTATACTTTATAAAGTAAATAAATGTGACTTTTTGAGCGAACTATCCATACTTGAGTGACCATCTAAGAAATTAACTCAGAAGCACAACTATGATAATAGTATTATTTTAGATTAATACATGACTTGTATTTTTTAAAAGTGTCATATTGGTTTAGCGAAATTAAGACTCAATTTGATCAAAATTTATTTTGTTCAAAATAGATTGGGTTAAAATAGGTCAACCCGTCTAACTTGATCCAACTTCTTCTTTTAATTTTTCAATAAATTCACTAACTTTTATTAAAATTAATTTTAAAAAAAGGTATTATATTCTTAAAATTTCGCAAAACATATTTTTACCCATTTATTACTAATACATGTGTTCTTGTTCCTCATTATATCTCGTATAAAAAAAATGCTCCAATTTCCTGTTATTATATCTAGATTAGTAGTTCCATGGGTTGCCGGTCTCCAGTTATTTAACATTAATACTGAAAATCAAATTATGTATTAATTATTCGGAGATTATATTAGTTTATGCAGGATTTTACTTCGGACAAACGATCCCTTACTTCTATCCTTGAATTGTGCTAAGTGAAAGAGAATTAACACATGGATCAAAATTCTTTTCTTTCAATACACATGGTTGTGTTACAATTAATTTCATTAACGTGTGGACGAGTCAAGAAAATAGATGAGAGCTCCTTTGAATTAAGCTCTTGATGATAACTTGTACTTTTATTCTGTTCTATGAAAACACATTGATCACTTAAATTATATTATATACTACAGTATATGTTTGGAAGACTAATGCATATTTCTTTGGTAACCATGAACAGAGTGATTCCTATCAAGCAACAGGATGCTACAACCTTCTATGTGCAGGATTTGTCCAAACAAATAGCAGAATAGCTATTGGTGCTGCTATTTCTCCTGTTTCTTCTGTCGAAGGAAATCAATATGATGTCACTATACTCATTTGGAAGGTTCCCCTCAGTCATTATTATTATTATTATNATTATTATTATTATTATTATTATTATTTGACCGATCCATACTGATAATTAACTCCTTGTAATGTGTTACTGTTTAGGATCCAAAGCTAGGGAATTGGTGGATGGTATTTGGTGATAACACGCTAGTGGGGTATTGGCCCACTGAGTTATTTACGCACTTAGCGGACCGGGCCACAATGGTGGAGTGGGGAGGTGAGGTAGTAAATTCACGGGCCAATGGAGAACATACCTCCACTCAAATGGGCTCTGGCCATTTTGCTGATGATGGTTTTAGGAAAGCAAGCTATTTCAGAAACCTTGAGATTGTGGACTCTGACAACAGCCTCAGCTCGGCCCAAGATATATCAATCTTAGCTGAGAACACTAATTGCTATGATATCAAAAGTGCTTATAGCAGTGAATGGGGTACCCATTTCTATTATGGTGGGCCTGGCAGGAACCCACAGTGCACCTAATATCTTCTTTCATGAGGCAAAGTCTCTATCACCAATTTTTTTCTTTTATTATTTTACTTCTTCAATGCTATTTCCAACTTTGTTTATGCTAATTAATTCCACATTGTTTCTGTTCTTGTGTCTATGTTTTGAGAGAAAAAAATATGTATGTATTAATAAGACAAACAGCATTAAACAGGCTAGGAAATAGCAAGTATTCAGTTGGAATTAATGGCTACTAGTACAAAATTTGTGATCGTGTTTTTGAATCTTATTAAATGTATCAATCAATTTGTTTTTCATTAATTATCATTTGATCTGTTGGTCTTTTATAATTCTTAGAATGGTCAAAGTATTTGTCGGATTCGACTTAGAGAGGATTGAGTCATTTCTTCCGATTTCATAAATACATTAGAGTCAAACTTTATTATAGTGATAGTATTTCTCTAAAAATTTTGTCATTGTTATACTGAGGTGCTGTTAAAAATAAAAGTATGCAAAAATCTAATAATAATTTGTGTACCAAGAAGAAAGAATGTATTTGTTAATCAATTTCACTAAAAAAACTAGAAAGAGTATGAATATTAAAAAGGCAAATATCAATAGCATTTCCTCGTGAAGTTATGATTGTAACTGGTGAGTACTATTTTAGTTCAATTTTTTTCTTTTAGATATTTGTATTTGGAATTTATCAAGTGCATGACATTAATGATGATAACTAAAAATATTTTAATATTTATCGTTCTACAAAATATATTTCTTACAATATATTAGTGCATAATATTTGAACATGACTGTTATAGAGGGATAATTTTACAAAGAGTCTACTGCTATTCTGAACGTCATTGATGTTATAAGTAGAATGTTGTTATAGAGAAATAAAATATAACATGAAAAAATAGGTTCTGGAGAAAATCAAATTGTCATAATAAGATATTATTATAACAAATGATCGTTATAACGAGATTTAACAATAGTATAGAAGCTATCATTCTCGAGGCTAGCTCAATCAGACTTAAATACATCGGACGTTCGAGAGAACTTTTATGGAAAAAAAGATCTTTGATGTGTCAATTGTGCCTATAAGATACCATATTCACCTTTTTGCTCATACAAAGAGCTACTAGTGACAAGAGAAGTAAATATAGGATTGACAACTTTTGAGGAAGATAAAAATAATTCTGGTAAATATATTTGTATTTAATATTTATTTACATCTTAAAGAATGCATTCAAGACAAAATTGATAAAGAGAGTTGTATTTGCTTATCCTTTAAACAGTACAAATGAATTTATATACGTGATTTTAAGGGCACGTGGATTAGATTGACCAAATAATGAAAATGTAATGAAATAAATTATAAGAACTAAGTGATAAAGTGATCAATGAATCAACAAAAGACGAAATTAATCATAACTCCGGTGTATTGATCTAACGATGTTGTCGGAGGAGAAAACTTAAAACACTAGAAATATAAAAGCAAAAAAAAAGCTCTGAATATAGAGAACTTTTGCTATTATGTTTGTGAATCAGTGAATGTTCGGCACTTTATAAGGAATGATTAAAGGACTATTTTTATCTAAATCATAGGGTTCTATTTTTGTAAATCTCGCCTTTATCAGATCTCCTGATTTCATATTTATCTTTATCCCATAATGGTCGTCGAAGATCTCGGGATCTCACATGATGTCTGGTTGTTTAAGGGACTTTGGTACAGACTGTTCTTTGTGTCCAGTATTGTGTCTCCAAAGCTAGATGGGCTTCCACTTCAATACCGGCCTTAGATGCTCTTGTATAGATCTTTATGCTGACTCGTGCATGATATGTCATATTAGTCACGTGTCAACTCTTGATTCAAACAACTGTTGATCCCGAATTTTACTCTATACAAATAGTCCCATCGCTTCCTAGTCATTCATTCACTTGAAATGGGAAGTTGAAAAAGCTTTTGAATTCTTAGCGAGAAAGTAAAGGAAATGTCATATGACACTTTAATGGAACACACATCTTTTCTCATTTAATACTTCTAACATGCCCCTTCCCTTGATTGACTCACGATCACAGCCGGCTACTGAGGTAATGATAACTTTTTTTTTCCAAAAATCTATTTAAACCATCTCCCACTATCTTCTTCCTTTTATCTCTTCCATACTCAAATCCTAACCTTCCTCTCTACAACTTTTTTCCTCCAAACCCTTGTCGGAGATTGATCGAAAAACATCAGTTTTCTATCTTTCATCCTTTTTAACTTAATACATCATGTCTTCATTCTCTTCTTCTCATCAAGGCATTCCAAACACTGGTGGGGCAAAATCTCTGGTGCTACCTGGTCCTGTGGCAGTAAGACTTTTGCAGGTAAAGGTTTGGCTAAATCTATGAAGAAGAACAAGAAAGGCAATGCTATAGAGACAACCATCGATATGAACCTATCAAGCCAGTGTTCTTTTGACAAAGACCTTCAATCTCAAAATCCATCAACAAAGAGAATCAACAACCGTAATCAACTGGCCGATGACTACTCTTATGCAATCCAAATTACTCATCTTTCTATTATACAAAAAGAATGCAAGTGGAAAGACAATATTCGAATATACGCTCCCAATAAATTCGAAACTGGAACATTTTTAAATATATAGTTGAATGTATTAGCATAAATCTAAATTGGTCATCGGTAATAGACACATCTCTTATGACCCTCATCTTTACCACCCTCTTCCAAACCTTCATAATGTGGCTTAGCAACTTAGCTTGATACTCTAATAATTGTTACAATTATGAATATCACCCTCGTTCTTATACAATGAGATCATTGCACTCCACCTCTATTCTTCAAAATTTTGATGTCCTAAAAATGACTTTAAATAACCAAGTTAGCTACTTTGTACCTACTTTACTTGTGCTCTTCTAAAATTCCACCGAAATTTCGTCTAGCCCGACCGAAAATCGCCGGTTGGGTTGGTCCGCCAAGAAAGGCATGGGACTTTTGGCCATTGCTTGGGTCGAGCTAGGCTACTTAGTGATTTAAAATAAACCCTCCCCCTTCTCATCTTATGAATAACCTCCTTAACCTTCTCAAATTTTATGCCACTACAATACCCAAATCTCGATAATATTTAGAGTGTTCTCAGTCGCCCAACACAATATTCTTGTCCCCCTCTTCATTCAAGAGTGTAGGGAAGTACATTTGTCATTTTTGCTTAATGTGTTCCTCTTTCACCAATAATTTGTGTTCTTCATCTTTGATGCATTTCACCTGTTCCAAGTCTCAGGCCCTCCTGTCTCTCACCTTGGGAAGCCTATACAACTTCTTATCTCTTTTTTTCATGTAGTTCTTTATACAAGTATTCAAACAATGTTGTTTTAATCGTTGTAATTGCTAACTTTGCTTCCTTCTTTATCGCCTTATACCTCTCCCTATTTCCCTCGTCTTTTCTCTTTACCAACTCCATGTACTCAACCTTCTTAGCTTCCATTTTCCCTTGGACCACTACTTTCCACCGCCAATCCCCTTGATGTCTAATAGTGTTATCACTTGAGACCCCCAACTCCTCTTTAGCTACTTTCCTAATGCAATTAAATAAATAAAATATTTTGTAACACCTGCTTTGAATCAAACAACAAATCTTCAAGTTAAAATTTCATATTCAAGAGTTTCAATGTAACGATCCGTCTGATCGTTATAGCACCTTGATGACCTATGCTTGTGTAAAATTTAAATTTTTACAAAAGCTTGAATTAAGTCCCCGAATTTAAAGAATTATGCGACGGACAATTTTGATTAGACTGAGTTAAAATCAGGTGGACCCATGCAGAGGAATGCCATTCCACTATAACGAAACCGCNCCATGCAGAGGAATGCCATTCCACTATAACGAAACCGCTGTAATAGAAGTATCCTTGCTGCAGCGGGTGAAGCGGATCAAAACTCCGCAATCCTGTCCAGGTTAGGATTTAAAAATCTATTTTCATAAGCGGTGCTGATAAAAACGCCCAGGAAAAGAAATTAGGATTTCTAAACAAGGAGGCTATAGAAGGCAAGACTTCACCCTCCTCCATGATAATTTTTCGCAAGAACTTGGAACTTGAGGCAAGCCTGCAACTGGAAACTTATCGATGATAGCTTGGCATCCAGGTAGGCTATGACTTACTTAGTTACATGTTAGACTTTGATTAGAAAATCATATATGTGTGTATACTTTACATTCCATTGATGGGTAGGGAGAAATTCCAAGTTAATCACCATTAAATAGATTATAATCAGTTAGTGTCTACGAGATGAAGGAAATCAGAAGAAAATAGGAAAGAGGTGATGAAATCCCCATAAAATAAAATTTCGTAGGTACGAAGAGTCTTGAACCTAGACCGTTAGATTTCTATCATAGTTGGGAAACTGTAAGGGCTACCTCTGAGGTATGCCCCGAATGAGGGACCGGAGTATGGTCATGGGCATGGGAATCAGGCAATGCCTGCATTCAAATAGGTTAAGGGACTAGTAAGTCACTTTATTTACGTTTGTGTGCTATGATTGTTTGGTTTATGTCGAGTTGATTATCGTTAATTGAGGAAGAAAGGTAAATTGACAATAGGGACTAAAGAAGTCTATGCATAATGGGTGAGCTGATTGCGAGGAAACAATTCGAGGGCAATCTAGGTGGACAACTGGATTAGAGTACTGCTTGAACAGTGCCACTGCAGCACTGGAACCACTGCAGCTAGACTGTGGTGGCGGAAGTGATGCTGCTGCAGCAAAGCCCAATCTCGTGAGTGGGCTGGTGTGCACCATATTTGTTGAACTTTTAGGCACAAATGATGTAATAACTAACCGATTATGAAATGGCCCCAGGTTATGATTATGTTATAACTTGTATTGCATAATTCTTGTTGAGTATGTGATTTTGTTGATAAATTGAACTATGATATACTTTTCTAGAAATGACGGGTGGAATCCGTGATAAACGAGTGAGGAAATGAGGTGTTATGCGAAATGGAAAAATAAATCATCTACATGTTGAGAACTAGAAGCTTGTGGCCGAGGTAAGTATCCAAATGATCAAATTTGTATGATCAAGCCCGTGAGGGAATACTTAGATATGAATGGCTCGTGCCCGAGGTGAGTATCCAAGCGAGCAATACGAGCGAGTACACAGACAGGTATGGCTAAATGTTCATATGGCTGGGTGTACGGACATGAGTACACATACATGTATGATGAATGGTTCATACGACCGGGTGTATGATACATGGATTTCTAGAGTCCCCTGCAGGTCATGACGGGAAGGAAAAACATAAGACCCTCTGACATGTGTGTACTGTGATGTGATGGAGGAGTGTTCTTGGCATATCATCGATTATATGATTGCGAGACAGAGATGGTGCAGGTATGACATGATATACATACTGCAATGACAAAGATGTAGAGGTATACAAGTGTGATATGAGATACACCTAAATGATTCGGGTATAATGTTAGAGGCACAGTTGGGATGTAAATATTATGATACAGTACAATTAAAATACTGCATGACATGATTATGGTGTAAGGATATGGTGTGGAATTCGAGAGAGACAGATATGTACATGTACTTTAATTGTGGAGGACTTAACTCCATCAGTATGGTTTGATGCTTTCCTATGTGTACTTGAGCTATTTAATTTGTTTTGTGATTGAATGCTTGATCAATATGATTTGTATGGGTTATAGAAGGTAACATAATTGAGCTATCAAGGGTAGTAAACTACTAGGAGATCATGGGTTTAACCTTATTGTTATCGCGTAAATGAAAGAGAGTAAATAAAATTAAAGAGGAGTGTGCCCAGCATATCACCGATGGTATGATTGCGAGATAGAGATGGTGCAGGTATGGCATGATATACATATAGCTACGCTGATTAAGATATACAGGTATTCAAGTGTGATACGAGATACATCGAAATGATTTGGGTATAATGTGAAAGGCACAGTTGGGATGTAAATATTATGATACAATACAAGTAAGGTACTACATGATATGATTATCGTGTAGAGATATGGTGTGGAATTCGGGAGAGACAGGTGTGTACATGTACTTTAATTGTTGAAGACCTAACTCCATCGGTATAGTTTGATGCTTTCCTTGTGTGTACTTGAGCTATTTAATTTGTATTGTTATTGGATACTTGATCAATATAGTCTGTGCGGGTTATAGAAGGTAACATAAGTGAGTTATCAAGGGTAGTGAACTACTAGGAGATCGTGGGTTTAACCTTATTATTATCACATAGATGAAAGAGTGTAAATGACATTAAATAGGGTAAGTTAATCATATAGGTCAAATAAAGGAATTAAATAATAAAAATGGGCTTGATTAGTGACAATGGAAGGTTAAATGAGATAGACGTGCTATGACTTTTGTATGGTGTGTTAATAGAGGAGAAGATCAATGAAATCAGGCTATTGCCTAACTAGGGTGGCACTGCAGCAGGCTAATCGCCACTATTTCGAGACTGTTGTAGTGGTCAAAGTACCCACTGTAGCAGGGTGAGAGAAACAGAATAAGAGTTGAAATGAGGGCTAGAGTGGTAGGCTAGATGCATAAATATTGATGAGTTATGAGAATCAATAAAGTGGTTAATGAACTTGTTGGGTTACAAATATAAGTTGGAGTCATTGTTACATTATTAGTTCGATTGCATATTAAATTATATATCGTTACATGAACTAATCTTACTCGACCGATGATGCCTATAGGTACGTATGGTATACTGATACTACTTTGCTATACCTCTTTAGTGTAGGTTGTGCCAGGTTTGAAGTTTCATGATTGACGTGGAGTACTCAGCATCAACTTCCATATTTTCTTTGCAGATGAAGCTGTGTCATTTTATTTTTTCAAGTATTCTGTTAGAGCTCTTGTGCTTGTCTAGATTAGATCTTGGGGAGTCATAGTTTGGAAGAAAAGATTTATTATAGTTTTAGAAATATTTTGTATTGTGCAAGTTAATAAGTATTTAATTTATTTTATACGTTGATTTTAAAGGCGTTCTCATATCGAGCTAAAGTCGATGTAGTTGTCCACACGACTCACCCATTTGGGTCTTGACAAGTTGGTATCAAAGTGTCTAGGTTACTGATCTCACAAGTATAAGAGCAATGTTGAGTAGACTCCTGCGAATTGGTGGGTAGATGTCCACATTTAATCTTCAAGAAGCTATAAGGCATCTAGGAAGTTTCACTTTATTCCTTTTCCATCATGCTGTCCAAGTGTGCAGATCTCCTAGGTTGAGTCCAATTGGTATCTGGAGGATTCCCAATTGGTATCTCAACAGGATCAATTGGTATTTGATGATGCAAGTTATAGAGGATATGAGGTGGGCGTGGTTGACTTAAGTTGACTGGGTAGATAAGAACCCCTATATGTATTCTGCTTAGAGAGTTTCGCTGCAGCGAGGTAGGTCTCACTGCAGTAGACTCTCTAAAGCGAGGGATGGACCACTGTAGTGGGTCCGTTGCAGCAGTAGGGCATTTGCTATAGCGGACGCGGTCAGGCAAAATTCCCTATTTTTGAAGGAAACAACAGATATGTTGATTTTAACACAAAAAAGCGATGCAAATAAAGGAAAAACAATGGCGTGATATAACAACGAATGGGGTCCAAACACGGCCATTGTCTGAGGATGCCAAACGGCTATCCGTACAACCATAGGAAATACCAACATCCAAAAAAAACAAGGGAGAGTAACATTGTGTTACAATCCCCAAATGGGGGCTACCCAAATCAAGTTATAAAGTAGAAAACAGGGGGGGAGACACTACTGTCCTGCCTAATTGGAGGCCTCATCACTTCCGCTGCTGGAATCATCAGCCGCTCCCTCCTTAAACCCACTAAGGAAGGAGAACTATGGGAGGTCTCGCCTGGTCACCTGGGGTGTCCTGGTTCCGGGAGAGAGGTGCTTGAGGATCGCCTTGACTCCCTTCAGCACACAGACTAGGATCTTATCTCGGGAGTGCCACTTCTTCTTCTTTTTCTCCAGGTCCTTCTGGAGCTCCACATGGGCCTGGGCTAGGGCAGCAATCGCCCCCTACATCCACCTTGGGTCTGCAGCCGCTACACTAGAAGGCCTCTGGTGGAGAGAGGTTTAGGCAACCCTCCCAGTAGCTCGCGCATGGCGGCCATTTACGTCTCGATCCTCTCTAGAGGGCCCACAGGCCTGAAAGTGCTACCCCTACCATCTCTATCACCAGAAGCAGTCTTAATCTTCTTTCTACCCCTCCTAGAAGCCCCCTTTACCCTCAAAGGATCGAAGGGCACATCACAGGACACCATGACATCACTGGCCTCCTGATGCACCTTAGCTCGCTTGCACAGTAATCAGAGAAGGAAAAGGCAGGCTTGTGATAGACTTGGAGGCAAAGTACCTCCACTCCTCTAAGATCTATGCCCCTGATATTGCACAAGCACATGCAAGCGCACGTGGTCGTCAAGTAATATAGGACTGGAAGCCCCGACTATTGTACCCACAGAGACTTGTCAGTTTAATCGTTCAAGGTTATTTATTATTTCGCTATTCTATCAAATAGTTGAAAAGAGGAATGATTTAGAGAATTAAACTACTAAAACTTTAAATATAGAAATAACTAAAGGTGGTTGAAAATTTCGTTTTACTTCAGATGATGATTAAAAATATAGGGAAATGACATTGGTTTTAAGTTGAGGTTTTAAAACGTGATTACACTAGAATGATTCTTCCTATGGTTGCAAGTTGCAAGTTGCTGTCCCATTCCTTGCCACTATCCCTAGTACCCACAAACTATTTCATGAACCCTAACGCCAATATCCCTATGGTCACAGGAGAAACATGAAACAACGATTATGCCTACTCATATTTCAACTAAACAGGGTTGAAGGGTATATCCCTATACTCAACAACAACTTCTATCCTCTCACAAATGAGTTCAAGGGTCTTTGATTTCCTGTCTGTATTTAACTTTAGCTCTTTTGATTCCCTTTTCCAAGTTCAATCGAAAGACAATAGATTAATTTATAAGGTGATTAGCCTCATAAATAAGCAATTAAATCAAGTAAATACAAACAACCATTAAATAAGAATAGAATCTAGATAAATCAGTCTTTCAAATAATCAACCATCTACCATGGCGAAAACTCTAGAGTATGAGTTTAGCTACTCATAGACAAGTGGAAAAATAAATACTTAATCATCATCATTCAAAAGTAAAGTAATAAAGAAGATAATAAACCTAGTGTAGAACTTGTCTTCCTTCCAAATGGATTACAAGCCTCCACAAATAAAATACGGAATGTAAAAGTAATCAAAAGATTCCTAAAAAATGACCTAGAGGCTGTATTTATAATTGAGCCTTCAAATGATGCTTCTATCCTCCAACACTTAGCTTAAACTCAGCAATTTCAGCTTCGAAATGGGTCTGGTACGCCACCCACCTATCTCACCATAGAGTTAGTTAAATTTCCTCTAAAGAATAGCTCGGGGATGGATCTAGCATGTCGCCCCACCTATAGCCCCAAATTGGGCTCAAGTTTTCTCTGAAGTTTGGCTCTGGACGCGCCGTACCATCCATCTCACCAAGGAGCTTCCCAAATTTTCACTCTCCTAGATCATCCAAGAGCCTCACGCCACCTATCTTACCAGAGTGTTAGTCAAATTTCTTGG
>JACEIK010002731.1:133146-146301 GCA_018107945.1 Datura stramonium | reverse complement strand
CCCATAACACCCAAATGTTATAAATTTTCTCTAAGTCTGGAATGCTTCTGGGGCTCCCCGACTCTCATGTTTTCAGTGATAATTCTTCTGAAGTTTGGGGGCTGGTGCCACAACCCCAACTTGATGAATATAATTTCTAAAGTTTGGGACTTGGTGCGAGGTGCCAGCCATAGCCCCAGGCCCTTCTTCTCAGCTCTTGGTTTCTTGCTCAAGACATCTCAAATGATTTGTTAGCATATAAAACACACAAACACATGAATTTGTGCATTTCATAAGGATTAGAACTCAATACATGGGCAAAAAAAAGGCAAATAGGTATAGAAATATGCCCAAAATCACCACCTCACACTTAGACCACTGTTTGTCTTCGAATAATCCTTAATACATACATAAATTCATCTTTTACCATCACACTTGGTGATAACGCTCAAACCACACCTCCTACTAAAGTATGAAGTGGACTTCGTCAATAAAGAGCCCAATTAGAGGTTGGGGTCGAACCCACAGGGAATATGAGAGAGCTAGATTACAGTCGGTAAGTGAACTTGTAAGGTAGTTACTTCAAAACTGGGGGTTCTGAAGAAAATCAATAATGAAAACAATTAATTTGGTTTGAATCAATATTAAAGGATAACTAGGGTTTGTGTTCCCCATGAGTTCATAACTACTTTGGGTATACACTCGTGATTATCACCAATACTTACTTATAGAATTGATAACTTAGGTTCACCCAAACGACCAACCAGTCCCTATTGAATGACTATACTCAATCACTCGACCAAGTCTCATGAGCGGTTTCAAACTATCCGTTATCACTAAGTTCCAGATTTTAACTATCCTGCGACAACAACTCAAGTTAATACAATGATTATCAAAATCAAGACTCTGTTGTAATTCTCTTTTCCTGATCTCTACCTCTTAGTCCTAAGCAAGTAAAGAATTTGGGCATGTCTTAATGTTGCCCACTGTTAAGAAATGTTTAAGCATGAAGAGAATACAATATAAGTATTTTGTATTGGTTTCAAAATCACTTTTTGCAACCTTAACTTGTTAATCCATCATGGTTCCCACAACCCTAGATATGGAGGTTTTAGCCTCTCTTAGTTGTAAGGTTGTGAATTGTATTCATGATTAAGAAAATAAATCAATACTTACAAGAATGAATGAGAAAAACACTTCCTTTAATTAATAACCAAAATCATGAAGAACAAGTAGCAAGAACAAGGTGAATTCAAGAAAAGGTTAATCACAAGTTGAATCAACTCAATTCTCCCAAAAACCTCTTCTCTCTTGAACTCTACTCTTGTCTCTTCTTTTCTCTTTTTCTTGTCTAGTTGTCTACCTAAAAATAAAACCTAAAACGTATTTATACAGACAAAAGAATTCTTTTCCTAGGCTAACAAGATGAATTTTCATATCTGGTTCCGCATTCATCACGAGCCAGCCTACGATCCGTAGCAGCATCCTACGATCCGTAGCTTCCTTTCGTACCTTGCATGGTTGGCTTAAGTTTGGTTAAGTGTTGGATCCTAGTACGATTCGTACCTCTATCCTATGATCCATACTAAGCTCCCGTGATTTGATTCTGAAACTTTGGAATTCTTCTGAAGTTCATCACAACCGTCATGGTACGACTCGTACCTTCTTCCCACGGGTCGTACTTTCTTTCCATAATAAGAGTCAATCTCTTATGCAAATTTTCTGAATTTTTTCACGACTTCAACACCACGACTCATACCATCTTGGTACGACTCATACTGAGACTCGTACATTTCATCTCTTCAGTTCTATCCTTCTGCAACTTTTCACGGCCATCAGTACGACTCATAGGACCTTCCTACGACTCGTACTATGGTCTGCACTTTGAGCATATTTTGCATACTTCAGGCATTCTTTTGCAATTTTTAGGTCCAACACCAATTTATCCTGCAACTAAAGGAAAAGTGCTTTATATCCTCATAAACACACCTAAGTCCATGCTATTTTCTTAGTTTTGAGCATTGAAAGTGTTGTAAATCCACAACACATCAACACCCTCAAATTAAGACTTTTGCATGTCCTCAAGAAAAAAAAAAACTAAACACAACGCTCAACTAGAAAATAGACTTAAAATACTACAACCAATATCCAAACAAAACTTGCACTTTCTATAAAAACTCCATTGACTCTTTCTCATGGAACAAGATCAACAAATGCATTACAAGCAACCTTAAAACATCATAAAAAGGGATTGAAACATGTCATCCATCTATCAACAGACAATCAAGTCATCACCAATATTTTCCACACAGACCAATAGTAAAAACAAACATAATCCTTGTACCCTTACACAAATGAAGTCCCCACTCAGATATGAGATGTCAAACATAATATGGGACTAAACAAGTAAGGCACTCACTCTCACAACGAAGTTACAAGTATTATGCATCAGATACCATATGCTTGCCCTTATTTTCTCTTCTTTGGTTCATCAGATGGTCAAGTTAGGATCACTATAGGACTTAGTATGATTTGTAATGTAGGCTTAGGGCTGGACATGGTAAAGATGAAAGATTTTATAAGTGACTATCCCTTCCTTGGCACTACATACATTGGCTACACCATTCATCTATTTCACCCTTTTTCTATTTTATTCCCTTTTTCTTCCATTTTTACCTCTTTTTACACATTTGCATGGGTGTGGTGAGTTTTTAACTTTTTCATCATTTTGATTTTCTCTTGGAACTTTTTTTTCAAGATTCTCAACATTTTTCTTCTTTTTTCTTTTTGTCTCACCACACCTCATTTTTCACCATTTCTTTTCTCTTTTATTTTCCTTTCTTCTGTTCCCACCATTTACGCACCCCTACTCTATCCACCCTCAACTTAAGCATTTTGCTTATGTTGAGGTTCACAATATCCAAGGAGAGACCATGGCCAAAATAGGTTCATTGTAAAAAATGGGTACGATTAATCAGTGAATCAAAGAAACATGGTCATGTAAGGCTCAAACTTGGGATCAAGGGATTCATGAAACTTTGGTAGAGTAATATAGGCTAAAAGTGAGCTAAAAAGGGCCTATGATAATATCCTAACCAACCATCCTTAGCCTATGCAAAGACCAACCAGGCAAGATCTAGATCTTCAACACAATATCGAACTGACTACTATACCTCACTCACACATGGTACATGAACTATTTTCACCTCATCTGTCTGGTTTATACATGGCTTAACAAGACTACTCATGTGGACAAATTAAATTATATCAAAAGATCCACAACAATCATGCATGTTGTCACAAATACATAACTAATGCATCAGAAAATTTTTAAACAGGGTCAAATTTTTTTAAAAACCAAAACCAGTGCATTTTTAATGGCTGAGTACTCCTAAGCTACTTTCTAATTAAACAAAAAATCACAACCTAAAAAAATAAAAATAAAAATTCTACACATGCCGGTTCTACTAGATAGCATGTCTGAGGGAAAAGAAACACAACAAGAAAAACCCTCAGACGAACCAAATCTCAAAAATCACAAGTATACCCCCTCCCCTTTTTGAAAAGTAAGTTTCATCACACGAAGCATCATTTATAAGAACATAGGGAAGAGAACATACCTGGGGCTACTCAAACTTCACCTTCCATGGGTTGCCTCTCATGCAACGCCTGATTTAACGTCGCGACACGACATGACTTTTGTGACTCCTTAAGCATCATCAAGGTATACTTCCTCTATTCTTTTTAATTCTTCCTCATCTCCCAGATACACTTTTATTCTTTTCCCATTTACTTTAAATCTCTTTCCTTCTTAGTTCTCAAGTTCCACTGCACCATATGGAGATACTTGCACTACTTTGTAAGGTCCCATCCATTTAGATTTCAATTTCCCAAGATGCAACTGCAGTCTTGAGTTAAACAGTAGGACCAAATCACCTGGGCCGAACTCCCTTCTTGCAATCTTTTTATCATGGTAGATCTTCATTATTTCTTTATAGATGGATGTACTCTCATAAGCCTTAATTCTGAATTCATCCAACTCATTAAGATGGTTAAGCCTTAGCTTGGCAGCGCCGTTCTAGTTCATGTTCGGCCTTTTCAGAGCCCATAATGCCTTATGCTCTAGTTCAACTGGTAAATGGCATGCTTTGACCTAAACCAGCTCGTATGGAGATGAACCAATAACAGTCTTATAAGATGTTCTATAAGCCCACAGTGCGTCATCGAGCTTCCCTGACCAATTCGTCCGGCTAGTATTCACTGTCTTGGCCAGGATGGTCTTAATTTCCCTGTTTGAAACTTCCACTTGCCCACTTGCCTGAGGGTGGTAGGGTGTGGCCACTTTATTCTTGACACCATATTTTTCCAACAACGTTTTGAAGAGGCAATTGCAGAAGTGAGATCCACCATCACTGATAATAGCTCTGGGAGTGCCAAACCCGACGAAGATATGCTTCCGAAGGAATGCGGTAACACTCTTTCCTTCATTGTTTGGTAAGGAAATTGCCTCCACCCATTTGGTGACATAATCCACAGCCACCAGAATATACTTCATTCCATATGAGCTGATGAAAGGGCCCATGAAATCGATCCCCCACACGTTAAACAACTCTACCTCCAAGATGGGGGTTAGTGGCAACTCATGTCTACGGGTAATATTGCCCTTCCTTTGGCATTGATCACAAGATTTGGCGAAGTCGTATGCATCTTGATGAATAGATGGCCAGAAATATCCGCATTGCAAAATTTTATGTGCCGTTCTGATACCAATATGATGACCCCTAGCTAGAGATGAGTGACATACTTCCAGATTGCTCAGTATCTCTACTTCAGGGACACACCAACGAATGATACCGTCTGCACAAATACGGAATAAATATGGTTCATCCCAGTAATATCAACGAGCATCGAATAAGAACTTCTTCTTCTGCTGCGGAGTTAGGTTTGCTGGCATCACATCACTAACCAAGTAATTTGCAAAGTCGACAAATCAAGGAATCAAATCTTGATATGCAGCTATTACCTGTTCATCTGGGAAGGCATCATTGAT
The DNA here is from genome assembly GCA_018107945.1 of Datura stramonium. Classification (NCBI taxonomy): domain Eukaryota; kingdom Viridiplantae; phylum Streptophyta; class Magnoliopsida; order Solanales; family Solanaceae; genus Datura; species Datura stramonium. Next base: position 141,272 of record JACEIK010002731.1, on the reverse strand, counting down.
ATCAAACTCCATCCTCTCCTTTGCTTCAGACTCGATCCTGGATAGATGATCTGCCACCTGAGTTTCTTTTCCTTTTCGAGCCTTCACCTCAAACTTAGATTCTTGGAGCAAGAGCACCCACCGAATCAATCTGGGTTTGGCATCCTTCTTGGACATCAAGTACCTCAATGCAGCATGGTCTGTATGAATAATCACCTTGGTTCCAAGCAAATATGCTCGGAATTTTTCAAATGCAAAGACCACCACGAGTAGTTCTTGTTCTGTGACTGTATAATTCTTCCGGGCTGTATTGAGTGTTTTGCTGGCGTAATAGATTGGATGAAACATATTTTCTCTCCTTTGTCCTAAAACAACACCAAGAGAAACACCGCTAGTGTCCACATTACCTCAAAAGGAAGGGCCCAATCTGGAGCTATAATGATAGGAGCAGTGGTGAGCTTTTCCTTTATACATTCAAAGGCCTTTAGACATGCCTCATCGAACACCAACTTTACCTATTTCTCTAATAATTTTCACAAAGGCTGTGCAATTTTTGAAAAATCCTTGATAAAGCGCCAGTAGAATCCTGCATGCGCTAAAAAGCTTCTGACCCTTTTTATGGAAATAGGGGGTAGAAATCCTGGTATAACCTCTATTTTTGCCTTGTCCACCTCGATCCCTTTTCCTGAGATTTTATGGCCCAAAACTATCCTTTCTTTAACCATGAAATGACATTTTTCCCAGTTTAGGACCAGATTGGTTTCTTCACATCTTTTCAGTACTCTGCCAAGATGATTAAGGCATGATACAAATGAATTGCCTACAACAGAAAAATCATCCATAAACATTTCAATGGTGTCCTCCACCTTGTATGAGAATATGGACATCATACAGCGCTGGAAGGTGGCTGGTGCATTACACAATCCGAATGACATTCTTTTGAAGGCAAAGGTTCCATATGGACAGATGAAGGTTGTCTTCTCCTGATCTTTTGGAGAAATAGTGATCTGATTATACCCGGAATATCCATCTAAGAAATAGTACCATCCTCTACTTGCGAGTCTATCGAGCACCTGATCCAAAAATGGCATCGAAAAATGGTCTTTCTGGGTACATCGGTCGAGTTTCCTGTAATCCATGCATACACGCCATCCTGTGACTGGTCGTGTCGGTATCAGCTCATTGGGCACCAATGTAATTCCTCCCTTCTTTGGCACGCACTGGACAGGACTTACCCACTGACTGTCTGCTATAGGATATATCACCCCAACATCCAACCACTTGATAATCTCCTTTTTGACGACTTCATGCATTGGAAGGTTCAGGTGGCGCTGATGCTCTATGCTCAGCTTACAATCTGGTTCAAGCTGGATCTTCTGGGTGCATATGCCTGGTGGAATTCTGATGATGTCAGCTATGGTCCAGTCAATTGCCTTTTTGTATCTTTTTAAGATGCTAACTAAAGCTTCCACCTGCTCATCTAACAGGTTTGCTACAATGATGACCGACAAAGTGTTGTCCTCTCCAAGGAATGTATACTTGAGATGAGGAGGTACTGCTTTTAGTTCAAGGATTGGTGGTACCTCCACAGATGGCTTGGCCGGCAATGTTGAACGGTTCTTTAAAGTCCAGGTCTAACTTTTTTGGGCTGATGTTATATGACCCTGTCCCATTCAAAGCATTAACTGTATTTGTGTATTCTGGGTTTCCATCTTCTTCATAATTCATTATCACAGCTGCCAATGTATCATCAATCACAATTTCTTCTGCAGGTGTTGGCAGCTTGTTATGGTCCATTTGAATGTTTTGAGTGAAAGCTTGTTCCTTTGATGTAGCCTGAGAGTCACTAAAGAAAAAAAAGAAAAACAAAGAAAAGGTGTAAAAAGTAAGTAACTACCAACAAGTCAAATACAAGCTAATAACCTAGTCTCAGCCGTATTCCTCGGCAACGGCGCCACTTTTTGATAACGCTCAAACCACACCTCCTACTAAAGTATGAAGCGGACGTTGTCAATAAAGAATCCAACTAGAGGTTGGGGTCGAACCCACAAGAAATATGGAAAGCTAGATTGCAGCCGGTAAGTGAACTTGTGAGGTAGTTACTTCAAAATTGGGGGGTTCTAAAGAAAATCAATAATGAAAACAATTATCAAAATTATGGTTTGGATCAATATTAAAGGATAACTAGGGTTTGTGTTCCCCATGGGTTCATAACTGCTTTGGGTATACACTCGTGATTATCATCAATACTTACTTATAGAACTGATAACTTAGGTTCATCCAAATGACCGACCAGTCCCTATTGAATGACTATACTCAATCACTCAACCAAGTCTCATGAGCGGTTTCAAACTATCCGTTATCACTAAGTTTCAGATTTAACTATCCTGTGACCATAGCTTATGTTAATACAATGATTATCAAAATCAAGGCTCTGTTGTAATTCTCTTTTCCTAATCTCTACCTCTTAGTCCTAAGAAAGTAAAGAATTCAAGCATGTCCTATGTTGCCCACCGTTAAGAAACGTTTAAGCATGAAGAGAATACAATATAAGTATTTTGTATTGGTTTCAAAATCACTTTTATCAACCCTAACTTGTTAATCCACCATAGTTCCCACAACCCTAGCTATGGAGGTTTTAGCCTCTCATAGTTGTAAGGTTGTGAATTGTATTCATGATTAAGAACATAAATCNTCTAGAAACATTTTTTATTGTGCAGGTTAATGAGTATTTAATTTATGTTATGCGTTGCTTTAAAATGGGTTCTCCTATCGAGCTAAAGTCGATGTAGGTGCCTGCACGACTGGCCCATTTGGATTGTGGAAAAATTAAAAAAAAATACAAATGAAAATAATCTAATCGATATGCACACAAAATTATAATTATGTACACAAGGGAATGAATTAGTTAATCCCAAAATATTTGAACAATCAACAAGATATTTTATATATTCGCGACAACTTTTGAATATGATTTGCATTAATATAGAAGCTTCTGAGCTAATTGTCAGTATCACAACTGAGCTCCGATTATTTCAATTCTCTAATCTATATTTGAAACGAAGGTTTAATTAAATTCTTAAAACCTTTATTTTTTCAAACACTAAGAGAAAATCTCCAAATCTTTCATAAAAGTATAAAAAAGATTAACCAACCACATTCAACACTTGATCAAGACAAAGAGAAGCATCAAACAAATCAAGAATAAAATCAAAAAGAAAAGAATAATTACCCAACACCTGAAATAGAAAGAAAACCCTAGAGAGAATGGAATAAGGAAGAAGAAGAAAGTAAGTAAATTGAAGCAGAAAATAGGACACACGTTTTAACATTTAAAATGCAGGGATGTGAGTATTTACACTTTTACCCTTGATTATATTACAAAGTTTAACTTTTATGTAGTAGAATAGAAAGAATAGAAAAAATATGGATTATGGTGGAAGATTATTTTGGAAAATTCGAAGTTTCTCTTTTTAATATGATTTGACTAGATGCCTCTGTTTTACATAAAAAAAGTTAGACAATTTTTTAATGTGATCTTAACCTCTTCCATAGAAGCTGCACTAGAACTCCTTCCATAGTTTTTCCTTGGTTAAAATGACCAAGGACTCTCAATAGATCTTTTACAACAGCCAAAGACTTCTAGCCATTGTAAAATGATGTCACCCAAGCGCACGTGGTTGTCAAGTAATATGGGATTTTGAAGTCCAAATATCGTACACAAGAGACTTGTCAATTTAATCATTATAAGGTTATCACTTTAATTTCACTAATCTACAAAACAAGTAAAATGAAGATTAGTTTGGAAAATTAAACTACTAAAACTTCAAATATAAAATTAGCTAAAACGAATGCAAGCTTGATTGTATTTCGATAATGATGAAAGACTAGGGCAATGACACTTGGTTGGTTTCAAGTTGAGTTTTTCAGACGTAATTAAACTATCATGATTCTTCCTATCATTGCTAGTTGCAAGTTACTATCCCATTTCTTGCCATTATCTCTAGCATCCAAGAACTATTTCATGAACGCTAACGTCTATATCCCTATGGTCACAGGAGAACAATGAAGCGGCAATTATTCCTACTTGTATTTCAATTAAACGGGGTTGAAGGGTATATCCCTATCCTCAACAACAACTTTTATCCTATCACTAATAGGTTCAAGGGTCTTTGAATTCCCGTTCTGTAATTATTTTTAACCCTTTCAATTCCCTTATACAAGTTCAATTGAAAGCCAACGAATTACTTACAAGGTGATCAATCTCATAAATAATAAATTAACACAAATAAATATAAATAACTGTAAAAGAATTATCAAAACCAACTTTAATTAGTCTTTCAAATAATCAACTATTTCCATGACCACAATCCTAGAATATGAGTTTAGCCACTCATAGATAAGAGGAAAAAGAAATACTTATTCATCATCATACGAAAATACAAAGTAAAGAAGAGAAATCCTAGTTGTAGAACTTTGTCTTCCTTTCAAATAGCTTACAATCTTTCATAAACGAACTACGGTATGTAAAAATGAGTAAAGACTACTCCAAGAAGTCCAAAACTACTTAACAAATGACCTAAGGCCACTATTTATAGATGAACCTTCAAAATGACGCTTCTGCCCTTCAAGACTTGGCTTTAAAATCAGCATTTTTCGCCTCGTAATGACCCTGGCACGCCGCCGCACCTATATCACCACAAACTTAGTCAAATTCTGCAGTAATTTTAGCTCCGGATAGGGTCTGGCTCCCCCCTATCTCACCAAGGTGTTCGTCAAATTTCTCTACATATGGACACCTCTGGTGCGAGGCGCCACTCATCTCACCAAATTTTTGAAGTGTAATTTCTCTGAAGCCAATGCCCCAGACTGACGTTCTTGTTCTTTGAAGTTTGGGACTTGGTTCGGGGCACCAGCCATAGCACCAAACCGTTAGCTCCTTAAATCTTTATTTCTTGCATCATTTGGAGCCCATTTTACTTAGTTTCCCGCTCAAATCAACTCAAATCGTTTGTTAGTGCATAAAACACACACATACTTAGATTTAAGCATAAATTAAGGATTATGAACTCAAAACATGATCAAATATGGGTAAAATCATGGAAAATGAATATAAAAATATGCCCAACATCACCAACTCATACTTAAACCATTGTTCGTCCTCGAACAATTCTTAAAACACATCTAAGTCATGTTTCACCATCACACTTGATACCTCTATCAACTCATACTCAACCGACTAGTATGGATCACTCATAGAGTGGTTTATCATCATACACCAATTCTCACAAAGCACAAAGAAAGATTTCACAATCAAGAACACACAACCACTATAAAGAACTCGTGTTTTCAACACAAAGGGCCAACATGATTAAGTGTGACACATGCAACAAGTAGTACACCGAATTAGACCTCTTATTCCCCTCACTTTTTGTGATGTTCCTCTCTAAAATTCATCAACATAAGGACATGGAACAAAATAAGTAAGGCACACTCGCACTCACAAATGATGTAATTCATATATATACTCATACCATAGACTTGCCCTTCATGTACGTTAAGACTACCTAATTGCTTCAAGAGATTAAAATCATAAGAACTTTTCTTGGTTGTAATATCGGCTAAGGGATGGGTAGGATCGATATTTCATTTTATAGTGACTACCACCCTAAGTACTTTTAAGTCATCTTTCACTTTTTTTGTCCTCCACCTTTCTCCTTGTTTGTTCACCTTTCATCTGCTCACCTTTGTCGTTTCTTTTCATGCCCCATTTTTTAACTACTTGATTGCTAGTTTTATAATTATAGATAACTAAAAATTTTACAATCACAGCTCTCTTTTTCAATTCCCTAGCAACAAGTAAATAACACAATTTTTATGGGAACCCCTTCTTCTTATTTTTCTTTTCTTACCACAACGTTTTCTTCTTCCCTTAATATTATACTTCGGTGAACCTTTCCTTTCAAGTCTCAAAGTGCCTAAGAATACTTTGGATCAATAAGTCTGAGATCTCACAAAAGAGGGATTAAGATACTATTGAAGCTAAGAAGGAATAATGCTTTTAGGCTCAACGAGGGTAACTAGGGAGAATGATTAGGAAGGTAAAACAAATGTGGGAAAACATGGCTTTTCAAAGAAATGCCTTGATCAATCTCTCAACTCCTTACCAACTAGTTATCCTACATACACTAAGGCAAGTCCTAGATGCTACAATATATACATACAAAGCAATTCAGCTCACCTCTCATGGCAACAAGAATCTAATCAGTTTCTATAGCTACACATTCATATAATCATATTGAATGACGAATTTATTCATTATTAATCCTGAGGATTCGTTGAGTCAAATTAAAGAGATATGTGCGTCTCTCATGGATTTTCACTCATGCAAACAAGATAACCACTCTATTCACTCCAGTATAGCAGCTAAGCAGAATATCAACAAGCATACAAGTGGATGACCCATGACTCAATCCTAAAAAATAAAAAAAATGTGACAAAACTTTCCTTAAGACGATTGTCATCCATCTATCATAGGGAAATGTTATTACTCTATGACTACAACGACTCAAACAAAACCAAAAAATTGACTCCAAACTAAAGGAACCAAACATAACATAGTCAAGATGAACAACAAGTCAGAATATCCCAGGCATCCAAGTCAACATCACCATACTTGCTATTACAACCCATGACCTACGAATCATCAAGCTACTACTACGAGGAATGACATAATAATACTACGACCTACTACAAATATAGTAATCAAAGAACAACAAGAATCTATCTTTCCTCCACCACACACTTAAAAAGGTGCACTGTCCTCAGTGCATACACAATCACATTATAAAGGGAGAGAATATAAACTTCCTGGGTCGCTAAGCATCATCCTCGGGATTGTACTCCTCATCCTCATCCTCATCTTTTCCATCAACATGCATGGAGCCCGTAGTAGCATCCTCCTCCTCATCCATATCTAGGTCATCAACATCATCAGTAAGGACTGTGGCCTCATCATCATCAAGTGGCTCCTCAAAAGCTGAGCCCACTCGGCACACCAACATAGCACTCTCCGTGAGTGGGTACTGTGCCTCTAAAACTGTCATCTCTTATGTAGTGGCTGGTCGACCTCCTAGCTTCAGCTGTAATTCCAACATCCCAAACATACGACCCTACCAACTCTCATCCCGGGCTTGTCGATCAACTATAGTAAGAAGATGGCCTGCGGAAGGGACAATCTCCTTCACCTTTCTGATGTCTATCATATTTCTAGCCAGGTGTCCTGCCAAATGTAAGACAAGATCCTCCTCCTCAATACCTGTGTCACGTCCCGAGCCTACACCTTGGACGTAATACGGTACTGGAGCCACAAGTGACCCCAAGCCAACCCCTGGTCTATCATACACTAGTATTCTGAGTAAACATGCACAACGGAAGTTTTAAATATTAAGAAAATGTAAAGACTGAAGGTAGAGAAAGAAGTACTACATCTGAAATACAAATCTGAAAGACAAGTCTGGTTTGAAAGCCAACTACTAAGGAGTTGCTGGGACAGGTCCTCAACTAACTATAAGTCTAAACAAAACCATAACTAAATGAAATAAATAAACAAGGCCCTTGAATGATGAGGACTCACACTCTAATCTGATGAAGTGGAATGCTCTGAAACTGAAGTAACTATCTGTGATGGACCTGAGAATCTGCAGCTGTATCATGAAACGATACAGCATGAAAAGCATGCGCTAGTACTTTGAATGTACTAAGTAAGTGGGAGAGACATACTAAAAATAAAGTCTGAACTGTGATAACACTCAAACTCACACTTCTTAACAAAGTATGAAGCGGACGTTGTCAACAAAGAACCTAACTAGAGGTTGAGGTCGATCCCACAGGGAATATGCAAGGATGTAAAAGAACGCTAGTGCTTAAGCTTTTTAGTTAATTATTTCCTAAGAGGAGGGGGGAATTTATAAAAGTAATAAATAAAAATGTTGAGAAATTGTTTGTTATTTCCAAATTAATGCAACTAACTAGGGTAAGTGTTCCTCATGACTTCATAACCACAAGGCGTTTTATACTAGTGATCTATTCCGGTGCTTAGCATGCAATATTGGTAAGTTAGGTTCACCTAAATGGTTGGTCCCCTA